>JALJVW010003863.1:0-25690 GCA_024865655.1 Emberiza elegans
ACCGGGCAGGGCAAGCTGGACCTGCCACTTCTCCCCACATGGAAATGATCCAACCAGCAATCTCACAGTCTGTCCCAATAGGCAGTGTTGGAAGGTGGACCCCCCGGTGTTAGCAGGAACCTGCGGGAACCTGGCCAGGAAGGAAGTTCTCTTCCATAGGAAGAAGCACAGAGCCTTCCCAAGGGTTTTGGGCACAGATGAGAGGTGACCCTTGTGAAAGCACAGGCAAACAGACTTGTCCTAGCGTGTTACTATGGGAACAATGCCTGGATAGAAGGAATTTGGTTTTGAAAATCCCAGTTCTGGTCATGGCCTGGAGGGAAGGACAGTTCTTTACCACAGGAAGGCTGACCCTGGTGTTTCAGCAGATGAGAAGAGACCCTCAACATGCCAAGGTCAACTGGACCAGTCAGGTGGCCCACGGGAGCCAAACCAAGCAGACCTGTTCTGCTGTCCCCCTTGGTTTTCTGGGGCCCTGAGGTGTCCTGGGCTGCCCTTGGTTCCATGAGGGTCCCCAGTTTCTGGCTCCCAGCTTCCTGAAGGTCCTTGGTGTCACAAAGGCCCAAGGATTCCATGAGGAGGCTTGAAGTGCCCACAATGGTCTCTGTGCTTCAGGTGGCCTCACAATGTCATGTCCTCCCTCTGTTCCGTGAGCCCTGCAATGTCACAATGGGCCTTTGGACCATGAGGTTTGTGTTGTCACAATGGTCTCCGTTGGCTCGGTGTCACAATGGAGCATTGATGAGGGCCGGCCTCTCTGTGTCGCCCTGGGTTTTGGTTCCATGAAGCCCTGCAGTGTCACAATGGTCCCCTTGGTTTCTTAGTGTCACAATGCACCACTGATGACCAGAAAGGCCTGGCAATGTCACAATGGCTATTTTGGTTCCATGCAGCCCTGCAAGTCCCAAAAACCTCTTGGTTTCATGGTGCCCACAGTGTCACAATGGTCTCCTTGGTTCCATGGTGAACACAGCGTCACAATGCTTTGCTTATTCCATACAGGGCCTCGTGGTGTCACAATGGTCTCCATGATTCATGGTCTCCTCCAATTGCCCACCTTAGCAGCCCCTTGGTTCCACATGGTGGCAAGTGCTCTCAATGGTCTTTCAAGGTTCCATGGTTCCATGAAAGACACAATGTCACAGTGGACCTTTGGTTCCATGGGGTGTGACAGTGTCCCAATCCCTTGTTCTCAAGGGAGGCCACAGTGTCACCGGGCCCCTTGGTCTCTCAGGGCGCCACAGTGTCACAATGGTCCCACCAGTTCCTGGGCCCTGCTGCTGCATTCCCCCTCCCTTCTCAGGCCGCCCCACCCAGCTGAAATGCTCCCTGGGCCTCGGCCTTGGCCAGCCCTGGGCTCAGCTCCTCCCGGCACTGTCTCTGCTCAGGCGCTGCTGCTGCCCAACCAGCTCCTGGTTCCTTTAGCAGCAGCAGCCTGGCCAATGTTCTGTTTCCCTCGTGGCACAACATCCCTGTTCTCACCCCTGCCAAAGCTCTGGGGGCCAAGTGCGTAGGGATAGACCATGGCTGGGACTGCAAGCCCCTCTCTTGGGGCCCCTGCAAAAGCAGCGCTCAAAAGAGCCCTGCAGCTCTCTGGAGCCAGCCCTCCCTCGCAGTGGGGCCTCTCCCAGGCAGAACTCTCGTTTGCTGTTGCTCAGGGATCCTGAACAACGACGGGCCTGGGCCGTCCCCCCCACTCCCCAGGCTCAGCCCTTTGCCCGCTGGGAGATGTCAAAACATCCTCAGGAGCATTCCCCTGCCTCAGAGTGCTCACAGGTGCCTTGCACTGACTCTTGGTGTCTGTGTGCACACAGGAGTGCCTGTGCTGAAATGTGGCACAAATGCTGCTCTCTGAGGGCTTGGGTGCCTTGCAGAGCCCAGGCCAGTCACGCACCGCAAGTGGATGGTGAGTCATGGCTGTAAGCTGAGTTCAATGCTGCCTAAGAGTTGTTCTTTTGCTAAGTTGTTACATTGAGAATAGAAAGTTATAAGCTAAGTTGAATATTGTTAAGTTTTTATTGCAGAGTTACATCCTTAAGTCCTAGGTTACAAGTAAAGGTTAAATACTGTTAAGTGCTGTTCTTTTTGCTAAATGCTGAAGTCTAAGGTATCAGTCAAGTCCTGGTTTTTGGTTCATTTCTTCTTTGACTGGATTTTGTTTGGTTTTATTTGCTTTGTTTCTTTGAATTGTGCTAGAGTGCCCAGTCAGCAGCAGGTGACTCTTGCCAAGGAACTCTGTGCTGCTCTCATAATATTCAATCTGGTTTTGCTGATTCCTTGCTGGGGGATTTTTTCAGCGCCTCAGCCCCTCGTTTGTAGAGGTAGAGGAGCCCTGGCCCAGGCTCTGGCCCTGGGGACACGGGATGCCAGTTTGGGGGTCCCTGTCCCCTGTGCCACCCCCAGGGCCCCTGCCCCCGGGCCCGTGTCAGGCTCTGGGCTCGATCTCGTGGAACATCTGGGAGGCTGTGGGGCCAGGGAGACCGGGGGACAGGGGACCCCGCTGTGCCACGAGCAGGGTTGGACTGCTCTGGGGGAAACTGTGAGGGGGGCCGGGCAGGGGACCTCCCCAGTGACCTCACAGCCCCTGTCATGTCAACAGAGCCATCTGTGATTCCCAGAACCACCTATGATGTCACTAGGCCCTGTGATGTCAAAAGCCCAGCATGGGATGAAACAATCCCATGTGATGTCACAGAGCCAATGTTGGGATATCACTCCTGGGCTGTCACACAGCTGCAGTCTGAGGTCACAAATCACCCCTTGGATGTCACGCTCTCTTCTGTGATGTCACAGCCCGTTCTGTCATGTTACTCAGACATCCAGAAATGTCACAGCCAGTCTGATGTCACAGAGCCACCCTCCATGATGGTACAGTCTGCTCTATGGCCTTACCCCTACCTCTATGATGTCACAGCCACCTCTCACATTCACAAGTCCATCAGCGATGTCACAACCCTCTCCTGTGATGCCATACTGCCACTCCTTGTATTGTCACTGCACACACACTATGAGACCCTCACACCCTGCTCTGTAACGTCACTGCACACACCATGACCATCACAGCCTGCTCCATGATTCACACAGACCCCTCTATGATGCTGGAGCTGCTCCATGACCTCACACAACAAAACTCTGTGATGTCAGGCCCAGTCTTGAGCAAAGCTCACAAAGCCCCTCTGTGCTGTCACACAGCCCCTTGCTGACATGCCAGCTGCTCTGTTGCCTCAGGGACACAGCCACAGAAGGTGCTGCTGTGACACAGCCCCTCTGGGCCATGGCACAGCCCTGCCAGTGCTGGGCCTCTGGGGCTCAGGTGTGCCCTGCTGGTGTCCCTGAGGGGCCCTGGCAGTGCCCCAGCCCTGCTGGGCTCTGCACTGGAGCTGCTCCTGCCCACAGCTGTCTCTCTGCAGCTGCCTCCAGCAGCTGCCTCTGGGCCAGGAGGCCCGGCCCAGTTCAGCAGCACAGACACAGCACAGGACTTCAATGACCCTCTGGGCCTTTGGTGCTCTTTGCATCACACTCATCAGTGCCTCAGTGTGCTCCAAACTCCTCAAAACTCAAAATCAGATTCAAAGTCCAAATTCCTTTAACTTAAAATGGCTCCCACTCAGGGACATAACTCATATGAAAGTGTCCCCAGGTTGCAGGTAGGGCAGAACACTGGTACTTTGATTTACAGTGTCAGTTAGATCGTAACATATCAGTGATATTACAGGAAGAAAAACCTAAACAGGACCTCACAAATGTTTTCTCACTGTCTTTTTTAAATATGTTGCATTCCGTTTGGAATACACGCCGAGCCTCTGGAGCAGTAGAATTCAGCAGCAGCCTCTGCGTGTTGCTGAGGATGTCAGCAGCCCCACTGAGCCAGCCCTGCCCAGAGACCAGAGTGGGGAATGGGCAGACAGAGGCGTCCCCGGGGCTGGGCAAGCAGCACTCAGAGGCACCAGGGGCTGCAGCTGGGAAATGGAGTGTGGAATGGGGCTGGGAAAGCCCTGCCTGGGCTGTGCCAAGCAGGACACACAAGCCCACTCCCATGCCCCAAACAATTCTTTCCATGAGACATTTTAAAGGGAATTACAATTATTGGTGTCCTCTGAGTTGGATGTACTTTGGAGAAATAGCTACCAGAGATCCTCAGGAGCTCAAAACAACTGACCAGATTTTATTGGTAAATTTAGAAAATCAGAGAAACTTTGGCCAAAAGGTACATTGTAACATTCAATCAGCAAAAACACACTTCTCAAAGCATTAACTTGGCCCATTCACTTCAGAATCTCTGCCCATTCCATTTTAAGGTAATCAAAATTTGCAGAGAGAAAGAAATGGGAGAAGTAGACACAGAAAGAAAGAAAGACATATAAGATACAGAAGCACCCCCACCTGGTTTCCAGTGTTGTTCAGATGGAAATTGCAAGAGGAGGGAGGGTCAAGATGTGTGCTTGCACCTTGTGGTCAGACTTAAATAGCCTGGTCTTCCTGGGCCCTTCCCAGGTGGGGACTGGGGTCATTTGGTCCCTCAGGAGCTGGGCTGGGGGCTGCAGAGGTGGCTGTGGAGCATTGCCTGTGCTGTGCCAGGGGCTGGCAGACACTGCAGGGGCTGGGATGGAGGCTCTGGGGATTGGGGTTCAGGGCAGGGGCAGGGCTGGGCTCACACGGGCAGAGCAAAGCTGGACCTGCCCCTTCCTCCCCCACACATGAAATGATCCAACCCAACAATCTCCTCCAGTCTGTCCCAATAGGCAGTGTTGGAGGTGGACCCAAATTTGGAGACACGGGAACCTGGCCAGGAAGGAGATTTCTCTTCCATAGGAAGGAAAGCACAGAGCCTTCCCCAGGGTTTTGGGCACAGATGAGAGGTGACCCTTGTGAAAGCACAGGCAGACAGACTTGTCCTGGCAATATTGCTATGGCAACAATGCCTGGATAGAAGGAATTTGGTTTGAAATCCCAGTTCTGGTCATGGCCTGGAGGAGAAGGACAGTTCTTTACCACAGGAAGGAAAGCACGGAGCCCCAGTGTTTCAGCAGCAGATGAGAAGAGACCCTCAACATGCCAAGGTCAGCTGGACCAGTCAGGTGGCCCACGGGAGGCCAAACCAGCCAGACCTGTTCTGTGTCCCCTTGGTTTTATGGGGCCCTGAGGTGTCCCAAGGCTGCCTTGGTTCCATGGGGTCCCACAGTTTCACAATGGCTCCCAGCTTCCTGAAGGTCCGTGTCACAAAGGCCCCAAGGATTCCATGAGGGGCCTTGAAGTGCCACAATGGTCTCTGTGCTTCCACAGGCCTCACAATGTCATGTCACTCCTCTGTTCCGTGAGCCCTGCAATGTCAATGGGCCTTTGGACCATGAGGGTTTTGTGGTGTCAATGGTCTCCGTTGGCTCCACGGTGTCTAATGGAGCATTGATGAGGCGGCCTCTCTGTATCACCCTGGAGCTTTGGTTCCATGAAGCCCTGCAGTGTCAATGGTCCCCTTGGTTTCTTAGTGTCAATGCACCACTGATGACAGAAGGCCTGGCAATGTCACAATGGCCCTTTGGTTTCCATGCAGCCCTGCAGGGTCACAAGGCCTCTTGGTTTCATGGTGCCCCCACAGTGTCACAATGGTCTCCTTGGTTCCATGGTGCCCCACAGTGTCACAATGCTTTGCTTATTCCATGGGGCCTCGTGGTGTCACAATGGTCTCCATGATTCCATGAGTCTCCTCAGTGCCCAACAGCCCCTTGGTTCCTTGAGGTTGTCAAGAAGTGTCTCAATGGTCTTTCCAAGGTTCCATGGTTCCATGAGGCCTTGCAATGTCACAGTGGACCTTTGGTTCCATGGGGTGTGACAATGTCCCAATGTCCTTGTTCTCACAGGGCCCCACAGTGTCACCAGGGGCCCCCTTGGTCTATCAGGGGCGCCACGGTGTCACAATGGTCCCATGGTTCCATGGGCTGTGCTGCTGCATTCCCCCTCCCTTCTCAGGGCTGCCCTGCCAGCTGAGAAATGCTCCCCTGGGCCTCGGCCTTGGCCCCAGCCCCTGGGCTCAGCTCCTCTAAACACTGTCTGCTCCAGGCACTGCTGCTGTAACCAGCTCCTGGTTCCTTTAGCAGCAACCCCTGGCAACTGTTTCTGTTCCTAAAACAGCACAACATCCTGTTCTCACCCTGCAAAGCTGCTGGTGCCAAGTGCGGCCAGGATGAACCATGGCTGGGACTGAAGCCCCTCTCTTGGGCCCCTGCAAAAGCGCTCAAAAGGGCCCTTACAGCTCTCCTGGGCCAACCACTCCCGCAGTGGGGCCTCTCCCAGCCGGGGAACTCCCGTTTGCTGCACTCGGGGATCCTGAACAACGACGGAGCCTGGGCCGATCCCCCCTCCTCCAGGCTCAGCCTTTGCCCGCTGGGGAGATGCCAAAACATCCTCAGGGGAGCATTCCCTGCCCTCAGGGGAATTGCTCTGGGTGCCTCACACTGACTCTTGGTGTCTGTGTGCACACAGGAGTGCCTGTGCTACAGGGGAAATGTGGCACAAATGCTGCTCTCTGGGGGCTTGGGTGCCTTGGAGGCTGAGCCAGTCAGGCCTGCAAGTGATGGTGAGTCACAAGCTGTAAGCTGAGTTCAATGCTGCTAGAGTTGTTCTTTTGCTAAGTTGTTACATTGAATAGAAGTTATAAGCTAAGTTGAATATTTGTTAAGTTTTTATTGCAGAGCTACATCATTAGTCCTAGATTCACAAGTAAAGGTTAAATACTATTTAAGTGCTGTTCTTTTGCTAAATGCTGAAATCTAAGTATCAGTCAAGTCCTGGTTTTGGTTCATTTTTTGCTTTGACTGGATTTTTGTTTGGTTTTTGTTGCTTTGTTTTCTTTGGTGTGCCTAGAGTTGCCCAGTCAGCAGCAGGTGACTCTTGCCAAGGAACTCTGTGCTGCTCTCCTTAATATTCAATCTGGTTTTGCTGATTCCTTGCTGGGGATTTTTTTCAGTGCTCTCAGCCCCTCGTTTGTAAGAGGGTGAAGGAGCCTGGCCCAGGCTCTGGCCCTGGGGACACAGGGATGCTGCCGGGGGTCCCTGTCCCCTGTGCCACCCCAGGGCCCGGCCCCCGGCCCGTGTCAGGCTCTGGGCTCGATCTCGTGGAACATCCTCTGGGGGGCTGTGGGGCCAGGAGACCCGGGGGACAGGGGACTCGCTGTGCGAGCAGGGTTGGACTGCTCTGGGGGAACTGTGAGGGGCAGGGGCAGAGGGACCTCCCCAGTGACCTCACACAGCCCCTGTCATGTCACAAGAGCCATCTGTGATTCCACAGAACCACCTATGATGTCACACAGGCCCTGTGATGTTAAAGCCCAGCATGGGATGAAACAAATCCCCATGTGATGTCACAGAGCCAATGCTGGGATATCACTCTGGGCTGTCACACAGCTGCAGTCTGAGGTCTAAATCACCCCTGGATGTCACGCTCTCTTCTGTGATGTCACAGCCGGTTCTGTCATGTTACTCAGACATCCAGCGATGTCTGGCCAGTCTGATGTCACAGAGCCACCCCTCCATGATGGGTACAGTCTGCTCATGGCCTTACACCCTACTCTATGATGTCACAGCCACCTCTGCGATGTCACAAGTCCATCAGCGATGTCACACAACCCTCTCTGTGATGCCATACTGCCACTCTGTAATGTCACTGCACACACTATGACCTCACACCCTGCCCTGTAACGTCACTGCACACCATGACCATCACAGCCTGCTCCATGATTTCACACAGACCCCTCTATGATGCTGGAGCTGCTCCATGACCTCACACAACAAACTCTGTGATGTCAGAGCCCAGTCTGTGAGCTCACACAGCCCACTCTGTGCTGTCACACAGCCCTTGCTGACATGCCAGCTGCTCTGTGCCTCAGGACACAGCCACAGAGGTGCTGCTGTGACACAGCCTCTGGGCCATGGCACAGCCCCTGCAGTGCTGAGCCTGGGAGCTCAGTCTGTGCCCTGCTGTGGTGTCCCTGAGGGGCCCTGGCAGTACCCAGCCCTGCTGGGCTCTGCACAGAGCTGCTTTCAACAGAGCTGTCTCTCTGCAGCGCTGCCCTTGCCAGCAACTGCCTCTGGGCCAGGAGCCAGTTCAGCAGCACAGACACAGCACAGGGACTTCAATGACCCTCTGGGCCTTTGGTGCTCTTTGCATCACACTCATCAGTGCCTCCGGTGTGCTCCAACCTCCTCAAAAACTCAAAATCAGATTCAAAGTCCAAATTCCTTTAACTCCTAAATGGCTCCCACTGAGGGGACATAGCTCATATGAAAGTGTCCCCAGGTTGCAGGTAGGGCAGAACACTGGTACTTTGACACAGTGTCAGTTGGAGATTGCACATATCAATGTATTACAGGAAGAAAACCTAAGCAGGACCTCACAAATGTTTTCTCACTGTCTTTTTAAAATATGTTACATTCCAGTTGGAATACACGTCGAACCCCTCTGGAGCAGTAGAATTCAGCAGCAGCCCTCTGCAAGTTGCTGAGGATGTCAGCAGCCCCACTGAGCCAGCCCCTGCCCAGAGACCGTGGGGGAATGGGCAGACAAGGAGAGCGTCCCGGGGCTGGGCAAGCAGCACTCAGAGGCACCAGGGGCTACCAGCTGGGAAATGGAGGTGGAATGGGGCTGGGGAAAGCCCTGCCTGGGCTGTGCCAAGCAGGACACACAAGCCCGCACTCCCATGCCCCAAACAATTCTTTCCATGAGACATTTTAAAGGAATTACAATTATTGGTGTCTCTGAGTTGGATGTACTGGAGAAATAGCTACCAGAGATCCTCAGAGCTCAAAACAACTGACCAGATTTTATTGGTAAATTTAGAAAATCAGAGAAACTTTGGCAAAAGGTACATTATAATATTTAATCAGCAAAACACACTTCTCAAAGCATTAACTTGGCCCATTCAACTTCAGAATCTCTATGCCCATTCCATTTTAAATTAATCAAAATTTGCAGAGAGAAAGAAATAGGAGAAATAGACACAGAAAAAGAGAAAGACATATAAAATACAGAGAAGCACCCCCACCTGGATTCCAGTGTTGTTCAGATAAAATTGCAAGAGGAGGAGGGGTCAAGATGTGTGCTTGCCTTGTGGTCAGACTTAAATACCCCTTGGTCTTCCTGGGCCCTTCCCAGGTGGGGACTGGGGTCATTTGGTCCCTCAGGAGCTGGGCTGGGGGGCTGCAGAGGTGCCTGTGGAGCATTGCCTGTGCTGTGCCAGGGGCTGGCAGACCACACTGGGGCTGGGATGGAGGCTCTGGGGGATTGGGGTTCCAGGGCAGGGCAGGGGCTGGGCTCACCGGGCAGGGCAAGCTGGACCTGCCCCTTCCTCCCACACATGAAATGATCAAGCCAACAATCTCCTCCAGTCTGTCCCAATAGGCAGTGTTGGAGGTGGACCCAAATTTGGAGACACGGGGAACCTGGCCAGGAAGGACAGTTCTCTTCCATAGGAAGGAAAGCACAGAGCCTTCCCCAGGGTTTTGGGCACAGATGAGAGGTGACCCTTGTGAAAGCACAGGCAGACAGACTTGTCCTGGCAATATTGCTATGGGAACAATGCCTGGATAGAAGGGAATTTGGTTTTGAAATCCCAGTTCTGGTCATGGCCTGGAGGAGAAGGGACAGTTCTTTACCACAGGAAGGAAAAGCAAGGAGCCCCAGTGTTTCAGCAGATGAGAAGAGACCCTCAACATGCCAAGGTCAGCTGGACCAGTCCGGTGGCCCACAGGAGGCCAAACCAGCCAGACCTGTTCTGTGTCCCCTTGGTTTTATGGGGCCCTGAGGTGTCACAAGGCTGCCTTGGTTCCATAGGGGTCCCACAGTTTTCACAATGGCTCCCAGCTTCCTGAAGGTCCCAGCGGTGTCACAAAGGCCCCAAGGATTCCATGAGGCCTTGAAGTGCCACAATGGTCTCTGTGCTTCAGGCCTCACAATGTCATGTCACTCCCTCTGTTCCGTGAGCCCTGCAATGTCACAATGGGGCCTTTGGACCATGAGGGTTTGTGGTGTCACAATGGTCTCCGTTGGCTCCACGGTGTCACAATGGAGCATTGATGAGGCGACCTCTCTGTGTCACCCTGGAGCTTTGGTTCCATGAAGCCCTGCAGTGTCACAATGGTCCCCCCTTGGTTTCTTAGTGTCACAATGCACCACTGATGACTGAGGCCTAGCAATGTCACAATGTCCCCTTGGTTCCATGCAGCCCTGCAGGGTCACAAAAGGCCTCTTGGTTTCATGGTGCCCACAGTGTCACAATGGTCTCCTTGGTTCCATGGTGCCCCCACAGGCATCACAATGCTTTGCTTATTCCATGGGGCCTCGTGGTGTCACAATGGTCTCCATGATTCCATGAGTCTCCTCAGTGCCACAACAGCCCCTTGGTTCCATGAGGTTGTGAAGTGTCTCAATGGATCTTTTCAAGGTTCCATGGTTCAATGAGGCCTTGCAATGTCTGATGGACCTTTGGTTCCATGGGGTGTGACAATGTCCCAATGTCCCTTGTTTCTCACAGGCGCCACAGTTTCACCATGACCCCTTGGTCTATCAGGGCACCAGGTGTCTAATGGTCCCCTCTGGTTCCATGGGCCCTGTGCTGCTGCATTTTCCCCCCCTTCTCAGGCCGCCCTGCCAGCTGAGAAATGCTCCCTGGGCCTCGGCCTTGGCCAACAGCCCTGAGCTCAGCTCACCACAAACACTGTCTGCTCCAGGCACTGCTGCTGCCCAACCAGCTCCTGGTTCCTTTGGCAGCAGCCCTGGCAGCTGTTTCTGTTCCCTGCATGGCACAACATCCCTGTTCTCACCCTGCAAAAAAGCTGCTGGGGCCAGGTGCAGCCAGGATGAACCATGGCTGCAGGACTGAAGCCCCTCTCTTGGGGCCCTGCAATCCAGCGCTCAGAAGAGCCCTTGCAGCTCTCCTGGGCCAGCCACTCCCTCGCAGTGGGGCCTCCCCAGGTGGGAACTCTCCCGTTTGCTGCACTCGGGATCCTGAACAACAGCCAGACCTGGGCCGATCCCCCCCACTCCTCCAGGCTCAGCCCTTTGCCCGCTGGGGAGATGCCCAAAACATCCTCAGGGAGCATTCCCTGCCCCTCAGGGAATTGCTCACAGGTGCCCCTTCACACTGACTCTTGGTGTCTGTGTGCACACAGGAGTGCCTGTGCTGGGAAATGTGGCACAAATGCTGCTCTCTGAGGCTTGGGGTGCCTTGGAGGAGCTGAGCCAGTCAGGCCTGCAAGTGATGGTGAGTCACAAGCTGTAAGCTGAGTTCAATGCTGCTAAGAGTTGTTCTTTTTGCTAAGTTGTTACATTGAATAGAAGTGATAAGCTAAGTTGAGATATTGTTAAGTTTTATTGCAGAGCTACATCATGAAGTCCTAGGTTACAAGTAAGGTTAAATACTGTTAAGTGCTGTTCTTTTGCTAAATGCTGAAGTCTAAGGTATCAGTCAAGTCCTGGTTTTGGTTCATTTCTTCTTTGACTGGATTTTTGTTTGGTTTTTGTTGCTTTGTTTCTTTGGTGTGCCTAGAGTGCCCAGTCAGGAGCAGAGTGACTCTTGCCAAGGAACTCTGTGCTGCTCTCCTTAATATTCAATCTGGTTTTGCTGATTCCTTGCTGGGGCTTTTTCAGCGCTCTCAGCCCCTCGTTTGTAAGAGGGTGAAGGAGCCCTGGCTGGGCTCTCTGGCCCTGGGGACTTGAGGGGATGCTGCGGGGGTCCCTGTCTGTGCCATCCCAGGGCCCCAGCCCCCGGCCCCGTGTCAGGCTCTGGGCTCGATCTCGTGGAACATCCTCTGGGAGGCTGTGCGGGGCCTGGGGGGACCCGGGGGGGACAGGGGACCCGCTGTGCCTGAAGCAGGGTTGGACTGCTCTGGGGGAACTGTGAGGGGGCCGGGGCAGAGGGACCTCCCAGTGACCTCCACAGCCCTGTCATGTCACAGAGCCATCTGTGATTCCACAGAACCACCTATGATGTCACACAGGCCCTGTGATGTTAAAGCCCAGCATGGATGAAACAAATCCCCCATGTGATGTCACAGAGCCAATGCCAGGATATCACTCTGGGCTGTCACACAGCTGCAGTCTGAGGTCACAAATCACCCTGCATGTCACGCTCTCTTCTGTGATGTCCTGCCGGTTCTGTCATGTTACTCAGACATCCAGTGATGTCACAACCCAGTCTGATGTCACAGAGCCACCTCCATGATGGTACAGTCTGCTCTATGGCCTTACACCCTACTCTCTATGATGTCACAGCCACCTCTGCGATGTCACAAGTCCATCAGTGATGTCACACAACCCTCTCTGTGATGCCATACTGCCACTCTGTAATGTCACTGCACACACTATGACCTCACACCCTGCTCTGTAACGTCACTGCACACACCATGACCTCACAGCCTGCTCTATGATGTCACAGACCCCCTCTATGATGCTGGAGCTGCTCCATGACCCTCACACAACAAACTCTGTGATGTCAGAGCCCAGTCTGTGAGCTCACAGCCCACTCTGTGCTGTCACACAGCCCCTTGCTGACATGCCAGCTGCTCTGTGCTCTGGGACACAGCCACAGAGGTGCTGCTGTGCCTGGCCCCCCTCTGGGCCATGGCACAGCCCCTGCCAGTGCTGAGCCTGGGAGCTCAGTCTGTGCCCTGCTGGTGTCCCTGAGGGGCCCTGGCAGTGCCCCAGCCCTGCTGGGCTGTGCACAGGAGCTGCTCCTGCCCAGAGCTGTCTCTGCAGTGCTGCCCTTGCCAGCAACAGCTGCCTCTGGGCCAGAGCCCGGCCCAGTTCAGCAGCCACAGACACAGGACAGGGACTTCAATGACCCTCTGGGCCTTTGGTGCTCTTTGCATCACACTCATCAGTGCCTCCAGTGTGCTCAAAACCTCCTCAAAAAACTCAAAATCAGATTCAAAGTCCAAACTTCCTTTAACTCTAAATGGCTCCCACCGAGGGACATAACTCATATGAAAGTGTCCCCAGGTTGCAGGTAGGGCAGAACACTGGTACTTTGACACAGTGTCAGTTGGGATTGCACATATCAATGTATTACAGGAAGAAAAACCCTAAGCAGGACCTCACAAATGTTTTCTCACTGTCTTTTAAATATGTTACATTCAGTTGGAATACACGTCGAGCCTCTGGAGCAGTAGAATTCAGCAGCAGCCTCTGCAAGTTGCTGAGGATGTCAGGCAGCCCCACTGAGCCAGCCCTGCCCAGGGCCGTGGGGAATGGGCAGACAAGGAGGCGTCCCGGGGCTGGGCAAGCAGCACTCAGAGGCACCAGGGGCTGCAGCTGGGGAAATGGAGTGTGGAATAGGGCTGGAAAGCCCTGCCTGGGCTGTGCCAAACAGGACACACAAGCCCAACTCCCATGCCCCAAACAAATTCTTTCCATGAGACATTTTAAAGGAATTACAATTATTGGTGTCCTCTGAGTTGGATGTACTGGAGAAATAGCTACCAGAGATCCTCAGGAGCTCAAAACAACTGACCAGATTTTTTGGTAAATTTAGAAAATCAGAGAAAACTTTGTAAAAGGTACATTATAACATTCAATCAGCAAAACACACTTCTCAAAGCGTAACTTGGCCCATTCAACTCAGAATCTCTATACCCATTCCATTTTTAAGTTAATCAAAATTTGCAGAAGAAGGAAATAGGAGAAGTAGACACAGAAGAAAGACATATAAGATACAGAGAAGCACCCCCACCTGGATTCAGTGTTGTTCAGATGAAATTGCAAGAGGAGGGAGGGTCAAGATGTGCTTGCCTTGTGGTCAGACTTAAATACCCCTTGGTCTTCCTGGGCCCTTCCCCCAGGTGGGACTGGGGTCATTTGGTCCCTCAGGAGCTGGGCTGGGGGCTGCAGAGGTGGCTGTGGAGCATTGCCTGTGCTGTGCCAGGGGCTGGCAGACACTCTTGGGGGCTGGGATGGAGGCTCTGGGGGATTGGGGTTCCAGGGCAGGGCAGGGCTGGGGCTCACCGGGCAGGGCAAAAGCTGGACCTGCCCCTTCCTCCCCACACATGAAATGATCCAAGCCAACAATCTCCTCCAGTCTGTCCCAATAGGCAGTGTTGGAGGTGGACCCAAATTTGGAGACACTTTGGGGAACCTGGCCAGGAAGGAGAGTTCTCTTCCATAGGAAGAAAGCACAGAGCCTTCCCCCAGGGTTTGGGCACAGATGAGAGGTGACCCTTGGCCAAAGCACAGGCAGACAGACTTGTCCTGGCAATATTGCTATGGGAACAATGCCTGGATAGAAGGGAATTTGGTTTTGAAATCCCAGTTCTGGTCATGGCCTGGAGGAGAAGGACAGTTCTTTACCACAGGAAGGAAAGCACGGAGCCCCAGTGTTTCAGCAGTGATGAGAAGAGACCCTCAACATGCCAAGGTCAGCTGGACCAGTCAGGTGGCCACGGGGAGGCCAAACCAGCCAGACCCTGTTCTGTGTCCCCTTGGTTTTATGGGGCCCTGAGGTTGTCACAAAGGTGCCCTTGGTTCCATGGGGTCCCTGAGTTTCACAATGGCTCCCAGCTTCCTGAAAGGTCCTTGGAGGTGTCACAAAGGCCCAAAATTTCCATGGGGCCTTGAAGTGCCACAATAGTCTCTGTGCTTCCACAGGCCTCACAATGTCATGTCCTCCTCTGTTCCGTGGGCCCTGCAATGTCACAATGGGCCTTTGGACCATGAGGGGTTTTGTGGTGTCTAATGCCAGTCTCCGTTGGCTCACGGTGTCACAATGGAGCATTGATGAGGCGGCCTCCTGTGTCACCCTGGAGCTTTGGTTCCATGAAGCCCTGCAGTGTCACAATGGTGCCCCTTGGTTTCTTAGTGTCAATGCACCACTGATGACAGAAGGCCTGGCAATGTCACAATGGTGGTTCCATGCAGCCCTGCAGGGTCACAGCCTCTTGGTTTCATGGTGCCCACAGTGTCACAATGGTCTCCTTGGTTCCATGGTGCCCCACAGCGTCACAACCCTTTGCTTATTCCATGGGGCCTCGTAGTGTCACAATGGTCTCCATGATTCCATGAGTCTCCTCAGTGCCACAACAGCCCCTTGGTTCCATGGAGGTTGCTGTAAGTGTCTCAATGGTCTTTCAAGGTTCCATGGTTCCATGAGGCCTTGCAATGTCACCGTGGACCTTTGGTTCCATGGGGTGTGACAATGTCCCAATGTCCCTTGTTCTCACAGGGCGCCACAGTGTCACCATGGCCCCTTGGTCTATCAGGGCGCCACGGTGTCACAATGGTCCCTTGGTTCCATGGGCCCTGTGCTGCTGCATTCCCCCCTCCCCTTCTCAGGCCGCCCTGCCAGCTGAGAAATGCTCCCTGGGCCTCGGCCTTGGCCAACAGCCCCTGGGCTCAGCTCTCCCCAAAGCCTCTCTGCTCAGGCACTGCTGCCCAATGGCTCCTGTTTCCTTTAGCAGCAGCCCTGGCAGCTGTTTCTGTTCCCTACATGGCACAACATCCCTGTTCTCACCCCTGCCAAAAGCTGCTGGTGCCAAGTGCGACCAGGATGAACCATAGCTGGGACAGCCCCCTCTTGGGGCCCCTGCAAGCCCAAGCGCTCAAGGGAAGCCTGCAGCTCTCTGGGCCAGCCACTCCCCTCGCAGTGGGGCCTCTCCCAGCCAGGGAACTCTCCCGTTTGCTGCACTCAGGGATCCTGAACAACGGCGGGCCTGGGCCGATCCCCCCCCACTCCACCAGGCTCAGTCCCTTTGCCCGCTGGGGAGATGCCCGAGCATCCTCAGGGGCATTCCCACTGCCCTCAGGGGAATTGCTCACAGAGTGCCTTTACACTGACTCTTGGTGTCTGTGCACAGGAGTGCCTGTGCTGAAATGTGGCACAAATGCTGCTCTCTGAGGGCTTGGGTGCCTTGGAGAGCTGAGCCAGTCAGGCCTGCAAGTGATGGTGAGTCACAAGCTGTAAGCTGAGTTCAATGCTGCTAAGAGTTGTTCTTTTGCTAAGTTGTTACATTGAATAGAAGTTCTAAGCTAAGTTGAATATTGTTAAGTTTTATTGCAGAGCTACATCATTAAGTCCTAGGTTACAAGTAAGGTTAAATACTGTTAAGTGCTGTTCTTTTGCTAAATGCTGAAGTCTAAGGTATCAGTCAAGTCCTGGTTTTGGTTCATTTCTTCTTTGACTGGATTTTGTTTGGTTTTTGTTGCTTTTTGTTTCTTTGGTGTGCCTGGAGTGCCCAGTCAGGAGCAGAGTGACTCTTGCCAAGGAACTCTGTGCTGCTCTCCCTTAATATTCAATCTGGATTTGGCTAATCCCTTGCTGGGGATTTTTTCAGTGCTCTCAGCCCCTTGTTTGTAAGAAGGTGAAGGAGCCCTGGCCCAGGCTCTGGCCACAGGGAACCACGGGGGATGCTGCGGGAGGTCCCTGTCCCCCATGTGCCACCCCAGGCCCCAGCCCCCCCCGTCCTGTGTCAGGCTCTGGGCTCGATCTCGGCGTGGAACATCCTCTGGGAGGCTGTGGGGCGGGGGGACCCGGGGGGACAGGGGACCCCTCTGTGTACGACAGGGTTGGACTGCTCTGGGGGAACTGTGGGGGGGCGGGGCAGAGGACCTCCCAGTGACCTCACACAGCCCCTGTCATGTCACCGAGCCATCTGTGATTCCACAGAACCACCTATGATGTCACACAGGCCCTGTGATGTGTTAAAAGCCAGCATGGGATGAAACAAATCCCCATGTGATGTCACAGGCCCAATGCTTGGGATATCACTCTGAGCTGTCACACAGCTGCAGTCTGGTCTGATGCCCCTGCATGTCACGCTCTCTTCTGTGATGTCACAGCCGGTTCTGTGATGTTCTCAGACATCCAGCGATGTCACAACCCTGTCTGATGTCACAGAGCCAACCTCCATGATGGTACAGTCTGCTCTATGGCCTTACACCCTACTCTGTGATGTCAGCCACCTCTGCGATGTCACAAGTCCATCAGTGATGTCACACAACCCTCTCTGTGATGCCATACTGCCACTCTGTAATGTCACTGCACACACACTATGACCTCACACCCCTGCTCTCTAACGTCACTGCACACCATGACCATCACAGCCTGCTCTGTGTCACACAGACCCCTCTATGATGCTGGAGCTGCTCCATGACCTCACACAACAAACTCTGTGATGTGGAGGCCCAGTCTGTGAGCTCACACAGCCCACTCTGTGCTGTCACACAGCCCCTTGCTGACATGGCTGCTCTGTGCCTCCTAGGACACAGCCACAGAGGGTGCTGCTGTGACACAGCCCCCTGGGCCATGGCACAGCCCCTGCCAGTGCTGAGCCCCTGGGAGCTCAGTCTGTGCCCTGCTGGTGTCCCTGAGGGGCCCTGGCAGTGCCCCAGCCTGCTGGGCTGTGCACAGGAGCTGCTCCTGCCCAGAGCTGTCTCTCTGCAGCGCTGCCCTTGCCAGCAGCTGCCTCTGGGCCAGGAGCCCGGCCCAGTTCAGCAGCACAGACACAGCACAGGGACTTCAATGACCCTCTGGGCCTTTGGTGCTCTTTGCATCCACACTCATCAGTGCCTCCAGTGTGCTCCAAACCTCCTCAAAAACTCAAAATCAGATTCAAAGTCCAAATTCCTTTAACTCTAAATGGCTCCCACCGAGGGACATAACTCATATGAAAGTGTCCCCAGGTTGCAGGTAGGGCAGAACACTGGTACTTTGACACAGTGTCAGTTGGAGATTGCACATATCAATGTATTACAGGAAGAAAAACTAAGCAGGACCTCACAAATGTTTCTCACTGTCTTTTTAAATATGTTACATTCAGTTGGAATACATGTCGAGCCTCTGGAGCAGTAAAATTCAGCAGCAGCCTCTGCAAGTTGCTGAGGATGTCAGCAGCCCCACTGAGCCAGCTCTGCCATAGAGACCGTGGGGGAATGGGCGGACAGGGAGGCGTCCCCGGGGCTGGGCAAGCAGCACTCAGAGGCACCAGGGCTGCAGCTGGGAAATGGAGTGTGGAATGGGGCTGGGAAAGCCCTGCCTGGGCTGTGCCAAGCAGGACACACAAGCCCACTCCCATGCCCCAAACAATTCTTTCCATGAGACATTTTAAAGGAATTACAATTATTGGTGTCCTCTGAGTTGGATGTACTGGAGAAATAGCTACCAGAGATCCTCAGGAGCTCAAAACAACTGACCAGATTTTATTGGTAAATTTAGAAAATCAGAGAAACTTTGGCCAAAAGGTACATTATAACATTCAATCAAGCAAAACACACTTCTCAAAGCATTAACTTGGCCCATTCAACTTCAGAATCTCTATGCCCATTCCATTTAAGGTAATCAAAATTTGCAGAGAGAAAGAAATAGGAGAAATAGACACAGAAAGAGAGAAAAGACATATAAAGATACAGAGAAGCACCCCCACCTGGATTCCAGTGTTGTTCAGATGGAAATTGCAAGAGGAGGGAGGGTCAAGATGTGTGTGCCTTGTGGTCAGACTTAAATACCCCTTGGTCTTCCTGGGCCCTTCCCCAGGTGGGGACTGGGGTCATTTGGTCCCTCAGGAGCTGGGCTGGGGGCTGCAGAGGTGGCTGTGGAGCATTGCCTGTGCTGTGCCGGGGGCTGGCAGACACTGCGGGGGCTGGGATGGAGGCTCTGGGGGGATTGGGGTTCCAGGGCAGGGCAGGGCTGGGCTCACGGGCAGGGGCAAAGCTGGACCTGCCTTCCTCCCCACACATGAAATGATCCAAGCCAACAATCTCCTTCAGTCTGTCCCAATAGGCAGTGTTGGAGGTGGACCCAAATTTGGAGACACGGGGAACCTGGCCAGGAAGGACAAAGTTCTCTTCCATAGGAAGGAAAGCACAGAGCCTTCCCCAGGGTTTTGGGCACAGATGAAGGTGACCCTTATGACACAGGCAGGCAGACTTGTCCTGGCAATATTGCTATGGGAACAATGCCTGGATAGAAGGGAATTTGGTTTTGAAATCCCAGTTCTGGTCATGGCCTGGAGGAGAGGACAGTTCTTTACCACAGGAAGGAAGCACGAACCCCGGTGTTTCAGCAGCAGATGAGAGACTCAACATGCCAAGGTCAGCTGGACCAGTCAGGTGTGCGCGGGAGGCAAACCAGCCAGACCTGTTCTGTGTCCCCCTTGGTTTTATGGGGCCCCGAGGTGTCCAAGGCTGCCTTGGTTCCATGGGGTCCCACAGTTTTACAATGGCTCCCAGCTTCCCTGAAGGTCCCTTGATTGTCACAAAAGGCCCAAAGATTCCATGAGGCCTTGAAATGCCACAATGGTCTCTGTGCTTTCCACAGGCCTCACAATGTCATGTCACTCTGTTTCACATGAGCCCTGCAATGTCACAATGGGCCTTTGGACCATGAGGGTTTGTGGTGTCACAATGGTCTCCGTTGGCTCCACGGTGTCACAATGGAGCATTGATGAGGCGGCCTCTCTGTGTCACCCTGGAGCTTTGGTTCCATGAAGCCCTGCAGTGTCACAATGGGGTCCCCTTGGTTTCTTAGTGTCACAATGCACCACTGATGACAGAAGGCCTGGCAATGTCACAATGTCCCCTTGGTTCCATGCAGCCCTGCAGGGGTCACAAAGGCCTCTTGGTTTCATGGTGCCCCACAGTGTCCACAATGGTCTCCTTGGTTCCATGGTGCCCCACAGCGTCACAATGCTTTGCTTATTCCATGGGGCCTCGTTAGTGTCACAATGGTCTCCATGATTCCATGAGTCTCCTCAGTTCCACAACAGCCCCTTGGTTCCATGAGGTTGTGAAGTGTCTCAATGGTCTTTCAAGGTTCCATGGTTCCATGAGGCCCTTGCAATGTCACAGTGGACCTTTGGTTCCATGGGGTGTGACAATGTCCCAATGTCCCTTGTTCTCACAGGGCCCCCACAGTGTCACCAGGGCCCCTTGGTCTCTCAGGGGCGCCACAGTGTCACAATGGTCCCTTGGTTCCATGGGCCCTGTGCTGCTGCATTCCCCCTCCCCCTTCTCAGGCCGCCCTGCCAGCTGAGAAATGCTCCCTGGGCCTCGGCCTTGGCCAAGCAGCCCCTGGGCTCAGCTCCTCCCAAACACTGTCTGCTCCAGGCACTGCTGCTGCCCAGCCAGCTCCTGGTTCCTTTGGCAGCAGCCCCTGGCAACTGTTTCTGTTCCCTGCGTGGCACAACATCCCTGTTCTCACCCTGCCAAAGCTGCTGGTGCCAAGTGCGGCCAGGATGAACCATGGCTGGGACTGAAGCCCCCTCTCTTGGGGCCCTGCAGCAGCGCTCCAAAGGAGCCCTTGCAGCTCTCCTGGGCCAGCCACTCCCTCGCAGTGGGGCCTCTCCCAGCCAGGAACTCTCCCGTTTGCTGCACTCGGGGATCCTGAACAACGACGGAGCACGGCCGATCCCCCCCACTCCTCAGGCTCAGCCCCTTTGCCGCTGGGGAGATGCCAAAACATCCTCAGGGGCATTTCCCTGCCCTGGGGGTGCTCACAGGTGCCTTGCCACTGACTCTTGGTGTCTGTGCACACAGGAGTGCCTGTGCTGGGAAATGTGGCACAAATGCTGCTCTCTGAGGGGCTTGGGTGCCTTGGAGAGCTGAGCCAGTCAGGCCTGCAAGTGATGGTGAGTCAAGATGTAAGCTGTTCAATGCTGCTAAGAGTTGTTCTTTTGCTGAGTTGTTTACCTTTAATAGAAGTTATAAGCTAAGTTGAATATTGTTAAGTTTTATTGCAGAGCTACATCATTAAGACCTAGGTTACAAGTAAGGTTAAATACTGTTAAGTGCTGTTCTTTTTACTAAATGCTGAAGTCTAAGGTATCAGTCAAGTCCTGGTTTTGGTTCCTTTTCTTCTTTGACTGGATTTTGTTTGGTTTTGTTTTGCTTTTGTTTCTTTGGTGTGCCTAGAGTGCCCAGTCAGGAACAGGGTGACTCTTGCCAAGGAACTCTGTGCTGCTCTCTCCCTTAATATTCAATCTGGTTTTGCTGATTCCTTGCTGGGATTTTTCAGCGCCTCAGCCCTCGTTTGTAAGAGGGGTGGAAGGGCCCTGGCCAGGCTCTGGCCCTGGGGGGACAGGGATGCTGCGTGGGGTCCCTGTCCTCTGCTTTAGGGCCCCGGCTGCCCCGTGTCAGGCTCTGGGCTCGATCTCGTGGAACATCCTCTGGGGAGGGCTGCAGGGCCAAGGGAGACCCGGGGACAGGGACCTCGCTGTGCCTGAGCAAGGGGTTGGACTGCTCTGGGGGAACTGTGAGGGGGCCGGGGCAGGAGGACCTCCCCAGTGACCTCCACACAGCCCTGTCATGTCACAGAGCCATCTGTGATTCCACAGAACCACCTATGATGTCACAGGCCCTGTGATGTTAAAGCCCAGCATGGGGATGAAACAAATCCCCCATGTGATGTCACAGAGCCAATGCTGGGGATATCACTCTGGGCTGTCACACAGCTGCAGTCTGAGGTCACAATCACCCTGGATGTCACGCTCTCTTCTGTGATGTCTGGCCCGGTTCTGTCATATTACTCAGACATCCAGCGTGTCACAACCCAGTCTGATGTCACAGAGCCACCCTCCATGATGGTACAGTCTGCTCTATGGCCTTACACCCTACTCTATGATGTCACAGCCACCTCTGCGATGTCACAAGTCCATCAGCGATGTCACACAGCCCCTCTGTGATGCCATACTGCCACTCTGTAATGTCACTGCACACTATGACCTCACACCCTGCTCTGTAACGTCCTGCACACATCATGACCATCACAGCCTGCTCCATGATTTCACACAAGACCCCTCTATGATGCTGGAGGCTGCTCCATGACCTCACACAACAAACTCTGTGATGTCAGGCCCGTCTGTGAGCTCACATCCCACTCTGTGCTGTCACACAGCCCCTTGCTGACATGCCAGCTGCTCTGTGCCTCTAGGACACAGCCACAGAGGTGCTGCTGTGACACAGCCCCCCCTACGGGCCTTGGCACAGCCCCTGCCAGTGCTGAGCCCCTGGGAGCTCAGTCTGTGCCCTGCTGGAGTGTCCCTGAGGGCCCTGGCAGTGCCCCAACCCTGCTGGGCTCTGCACAGGAGCTGCTCCTGCCCAGAGCTGTCTCTCTGCAGCGCTGCCCTTGCCAGCAGCTGCCTCTGGGCCCAGGGCCAGCCAGCTCAGCAGCACAGACACAGCACAGGGACTTCAATGACCCTCTGGGCCTTTGGTGCTCTTTGCATCACTCATCGGTGCCTCAGTGTGCTCAAAACCTCCTCAAACTCAAATCAGATTCAAACTCCAAATTCTTTAACTCTAAATGGCTCCCACTGAGGACAGAACTCATATGAAAGTGTCCCCAGGTTGCAGGTAGCAGAACACTGGTACTTTGACACAGTGTCAGTTGGAGATTGCACATATCAATGTATTACAGGAAGAAAACCTAAGCAGGACCTCACAAATGTTTTCTCACTGTCTTTTTTA
The DNA here is from genome assembly GCA_024865655.1 of Emberiza elegans. Lineage (NCBI taxonomy): Eukaryota > Metazoa > Chordata > Aves > Passeriformes > Fringillidae > Emberiza > Emberiza elegans. Next base: position 22,441 of record JALJVW010003863.1, read on the forward strand.
AATATATTACATTCAGTTGGAATACACGTCGAGCCTCTGGAGCAGTAGAATTCAGCAGCAGCCTCTGCAAGTTGCTGAGGATGTCAGCCAGCCCCCACTGAGCCAGCCCTGCCCAGACAGGCCGTGGGGAATGGGCAGACAAGGAGAGCGTCCCCGGGGCTGGGCAAGCAGCACTTAGAGGCACCAGGGGCTGCAGCTGGGAAATGGAGTGTGGAATGGGCTGGGAAAGCCCTGCCTGGGCTGTGCCAAGCAGGACACACAAGCCCACACTCCCATGCCCCAAACAATTCTTTCCATGAGACATTTTAAAGGAATTACATTATTGGTGTCCTCTGAGTTGGATGTACTGGAGAAATAGCTTCCAGAGATCCTCAGGAGCTCAAAACAACTGACAATTTTATTAGTAAATTTAGAAAATCAGAAACTTTTGGCCAAAGGTACATTGTAACATTCAATCAGCAAAATACACTTCTCAAGCATTAACTTGGCCCATTCATCTTCAGAATCTCTATGCCCATTTCAATTTTAAGTTAATCAAAATTTGCAGAGAAAGAAATAGGAGAAATAGACACAGAAAAGAAAGACATATAAGATACAGAAGCACCCCCACCTGGATTCAGTGTTTTTCAGATGGAAATTTACCGAAGGAGGAGGGTCAAGATGTACTTGCCTTGTGGTCAGACTTAAATAGCCCTTGGTCTTCCCTGGTCCCTTCCCCAGGTGGGGACTGGGGTCATTTGGTCCCTCAGGAGCTGGGCTGGGGGCTGCAGAGGTGGCTGTGCAGGCATTGCCTGTGCTGTGCCAGGGGCTGGCTTGACACTGCAGGAGGGCTGGGATGGAGGCTCTGGGGGGATTGGGGTTCCAGGGGCAGGGCAGGGCTGGGCTCACGGGCAGGGCAAAGCTGGACCTGCCTTCCTCCCCACACATGAAATGATCCAAGCCAATCTCTTCAGTCTGTCCCAATAGGCAGTGTTGGAGGTGGACCCAAATTTGGAACACGGGAACCTGGCCAGGAGGAGAGTTCTCTTCCATAGGAAGGGAAAAGCAGAGCCTTCCCAGGTTTCCAGGGCACAGATGAGGTGACCCTTGTGAAAGCACAGGAACAGACTTGTCCTGGCAATATTGCTATGGCAACAATGCCTGGATAGAGGGAATTTGGTTTTGAAATCCCAGTTCTGGTCATGGCCTGGAGGAGGACAGTTCTTTACCACAGGAAGGAAAGCACGGGCCCCAGTGTTTCAGCAGCAGATGAAAGACCCTCAATAACATGCCAAGGTCAGCTGGACCAGTCAGGTGGCCCCCGGGGAGGTGAAAGCAGCCAGACCTGTTCTGTGTCCTTGGTTATAGGGCCCTGAGGTGTCCAAAGCTGCCCTTGGTTTCCGTCGGGGTCCCACAGTTTCACAATGGCTTAGCTTCCTGAAGGTCGCAATTGTCACAAATGCCCCAAAGTTCCATGAGGCCTTGAAGTGCCACAATGGTCCTACAATGCTTCCACAGGCCTCCCAATATCATGTCCCTCCTCTGTTCCGTGAGCCCTGCAATGTCCCAATGGGCCTTTGGACCATGAGGGTTTGTGTGTGTCTGGGTCTCCGTTGGCTCCACGGTGTCACAATGGAGCATTGATGAGGCGGCCTCTCTGTGTTGCCCTGGAGCTTTGTTCATGAAGCCTGGGTATCACAATGGGTCCCCTTGGTTTCTTAGTGTCACAATGCACCACTGATGACAGAAGGCCTGCAATGTCACAATGGTCTCCTTGGTTCCATGCAGCCCTGCAGGTCACAAAACCTCTTGGTTTCATGGTGCCCCACAGTGTCACAATGGTCTCCTTGGTTCCATGGTGCCTCACAAGCGTCCACAATGCTTTGTCATGGGGTACGTGTGTCACAATGGTCTCCATGATTCCATGAGTCTCCTCAATTGCCACAACAGCCCCTTGGTTCCGCAGGGAACATGAAGAGTCTCAATAGTCTTTCCAAGGGTTCCATGGTCTGATGCAATGTTGGACCTTTGGTTCCATGGAATTGTGACAATGTCCCCAATGTCCCTTATTCTCACGGGGCCCCACAGTGTCTGGGGTTGAGATCTATCAGGGCACCACGGTGTCACAGTCGTCCCTTGGTTCCTGGGCCCTGTGCTGCTGTTTCCCCCCTCCCTTCTCAGGCGCCCTGCCAATGAGAAATGCTCCCTGGGCCTCGGCACGGCCAACAGCCCCTGGGCTCAGCTCCACCTGAGCACTCTGCCTCCAGGCACTGCTGCCCAGCCAGCTCCTGGTTCCTTTGGCAGCCCTGGCAGCTGTTTTATTCCCTGGTAGCACAACATCCCTGTTCTCACCCTGCAAAAAGCTGCTGGTGCCAAGTGCGGCCAGGATGAACCATGGCTGGGACTGAAGCCCCTCTCTTGGGGCCCTGCAAGCAGCGCTCAAAAGGAGCCCTTGCAGCTCTCCTGGGCCAGCCACTCCCCGCAGTGGGGCCTCTCCCAGGCGGGAACTCTCCCGTTTGCTGCACTCGGGGATCCTGAACAACGACGGAGCCTGGGCCGATCCCCCCACTCCTCCAGGCTCAGCCCTTTGCCCGCTGGGGAGATGCCAAAACATCCTCAGGGAGCATTCCCTGCCCTCAGGGAATTGCTCACAGGTGCCTTGCACTGACTCTTGGTGTCTGTGTGCACACAGGAGTGCCTGTGCTGGGGAAATGTGGCACAAATGCTGCTCTCTGAGGGCTTGGGTGCCTTGGAGAGCTGAGCCAGTCAGGCCTGCAAGTGATGGTGAGTCACAAGCTGTAAGCTGAGTTCAATGCTAGGTTACAAGTAAGGTTAAATACTGTTAAGTGCTGTTTTTTTGCTAAATGCTGAAGTCTAAGGTATCAGTCAAGTCCTGGTTTTTGGTTCATTTCTTCTTTGGCTGGATTTTGTTTGGTTTTTTGTTGCTTTGTTTCTTTGGTGTGCCTAGGTTTTGAGTCAGGAGCAGAGTGACTCTTGCCAAGGAACTCTGTGCTGCTCTGGATTAATATTCAATCTGGTTTTGCTGATTCCTTGCTGGGGATTTTTCAAGCGCTCTCAGCCCCTCGTTTGTAAGAGGGTGAAGGAGCCCTGGCCCAGGCTCTGGCCCTGGGGACAGGGGATGCTGCGGGGGTTCCTGTCCCCTGTGCCACCCCAGGGCCCCGGCCCCCGATCCCGTGTCAGGCTCTGGGCTCGATCTCGTGGAACATCCTCTGGGGGGGCTGTGGGGTGGGGGGACCCGGGGGACAGGGGA
>JALJVW010003866.1:0-10479 GCA_024865655.1 Emberiza elegans
ATTCTCCAACATCCCCAAACCCAATCCGGGAGCAACTGGAGCGACTGGGAACATGCTGAGAGAACTGGGCTACACTGGGAGATACTGGGAGGGACTGGAATGAAAGTGAGGGGAAGGAGCAACTGGAACCATGTGGAGCACAACTGGTTCATGCACTGGCAGGGGACTGGGAGCACACTGGGCTCATCTTTGGATCATACTGGTAGGGACTGGACTATACTGGGAGGATCTGAGGCGACTGGGAACACACTCTGCACATCCCCCATACTGGGCCTGACCTGGGCAAGTGGCAGCATAACAGGAGCAAACCTGCTGGAGTGACTGGGTTGGTCTGGGAAGCAACTGGACCCATACTGGGTGACTGGGACCATACTTATTGGAAGCCTTTGGGATTATACTGGGACCACACTGGGAGGGCCTGCATGTGACTGGGATCAAACTGGAGCTTACTGGGGATCATATTGGGGTTGAAAGGCAGTGACTGGGATCACACTTTGGGCTACAGGGCAACTGAGAAACTGGGATCATGCTGCAAGCAAACTGGAGGAACTGGAAGGACTGGATACATACTGGGAAAACTGGGATACTTGGATAATGTCTGAAACCATACTGGCGTAGCTGGAACACCCCTGGGAACAACTGAAGTTATGCTGGGAAGAACTGGGACCATGCTGGGGCAACTGAATCAACACTGGAGGCAACTGGGACCCTGCTACAGGAGGACTGGGGACTATTCAAGGGGCAACTGGGATCATACCAGGATCACAGTGAGGAGCAGCTGGGTCCATGCTGGGTTAGACTGGGATTACACTGAGGGTGACTGGATTCACACTGGGGTTGGCTGTGAGCAACCTAGGAGGTGGGGAGTGACTGGGGCATGCTGGGGGTGACAGGGGCTTGGAATGCAGGGAGACACTGGGATACTGGGGCTCCTGGGGTCATGCTGGCATTGACAGGGAGCAGCTGGGATGCACTGGGGGCACTGGCATTGTTAGACTGGGGTGCCTGGGCTCATACTGAGAGCAGCCACTCCAGCCCCGGCAACCCCGAGCTACGGCCATCCCGCCCTCCAGCCCCGCTGGCCTTGCAGGGTTCCGGCAATCCAGGAATCCCCACCTCAGGTTATGCTTTCCCCCTTTCTGGGGCTCTCACGCATTCTGCTGGGCTCCCGCTCAGCACTGCCCAGATTTTCCGGGGCTCCCCAGAACCACTGTTGGTGTTTCTTTGTACCTAAGGTCCTTGTGGATCAAATCATCATGAAATCCGGTCTATGGCAGGGGACGGAGGGCCCGGCCGGGTAGCGGTGTCCCCACCGCGGGGGACCCTAACCACGCCCCGGAGGGAGGTAGCCACCCACACCGGGACCCCAAAAGACCTGTGTCCCTGATGGAGCTGTTGAGGGCCACCTGTTGCTCGGCTTTGGAGCCGAGGTAGCTCTATTGTCCCCCAAAAACGGTAAACCCAGGGCACCCCCCGGCAGATTTCGAGGTGGGTAGACCTGGGGTCCCCTGCAGGAGACGGGTAGACTGGTCTCCCCAGAGCGAGGTCTGAGTTCAGGCAACGACAGGGGTAGATTCATCCTCCCACTCCGGCCGAGCTGCACTGCTCCGCCTCTTCCTCCTCCACCGGTGTCCCCTCCTCCCGCTCCAAGAACACGCAGCCCGCGGGAGGGGCGGTGTAGACCTGTTGTCCCGGATCGAGGGGTAGGGGGGTGCCAGGAGTGGCAGTGCCTGGGCTGTACTGGGATCATCCTGGGAGCGGCTCTGGGACTAGTTCTGGGATGTCCCAGCCGGAGCCGTGAGGAAGACCAGCGCGATGGCTCCAGCACTGGGGCCTGGTGTCCTCTGGAGGGGCCAGGGTAGACCTGGTGTCCCCACCCCTGCCGACACCGGGACCCCCTTGTCCCTTCTCCTGCACAGGGACCTGTTGTCCCCTCTGGAGAGGTAGACCTGTGCGCAGTTCCCAAGAGACGGGTAGACCATGGTCATCATCCGCAGGCTGCCGGGTAGACCTATCCAGGTTCCCTGTTCGGGGCCGGGGTCCCCTTATCAGGGTGTCCGTTGGGCAGGCAGAGGGCTCCCCAGCTCGGTGCCGCCCTCTCCCGCTCCCCGCCCCCCCCACGGCCCCGCCGGTCAGGCGATCCCCGTGGCTCGGGCTGAGGATCGCGCCTGCGGGCGCCCAGCCCCAAGGGAGGGCCCCACGCGCCTGCCCCGGCCCAGCGCGGGGATCTGCAACACCAACACCGGGACCCCCAAAATTCTGCCGGGGCGGAGCCGCCGAGGGCGCCCGGCCCTTAGCCCTCTATAGACACATATTGCAATATTGGCTTTGTGCAAATATTAACAGGATTCTATATGATTGGGGTTAAAATAACTTTATTATAACGATACAGTTTTTATTTTCTGTTGGTAATTAAGCTTAGACATTGAAACGCCAATCCTTGTTTTAAAATTTTAAAAAGTTTAATAGTAATAAAATGGTTATAAAAAATAGTAATACAATTAGATAATAATAATTTGGACAAATTGAATTAGGACAATATGAGACAATAAAGACAAAGTTATGGACGTCTAGGTGTCTTTTTTCTGGGCAGCACCGAGACGAAAAAAGGACCCCCGTTAATGAAGGATTAACCCATAAAAACAATAGCCTGTTGCATATTCATACACTTCATACATGATGCATAAATTCCCATTCAAACACAGGATTCTGTCTGGTCATCATCAACTTCTTCCATTTAATCCTAACAGCACCTTCAAGGTGGGAAGAGTTCTTTCTTCTGATAAGAGGACAAAAATTTCTTTTCTCTGAAAGACTTGGGTGTCCTGGGGCTGCTATCTGGTGTGGAGTGCCTCATTCCTTTCTTAAAAAATCCCACTAACATAGTTCTTATTTTAACTACAAAGTTATCTTTTAATTACAAGACTACAATTATTAAAATGTTAATACAGCACTACTAATCAGTACATCAAAATACAAATGGTAAACATCTGCATAGAGCCATATAATACGCACTTTTCACGACATAATAGTGAAATAGCTGATATAAGTGTGCTTGTGTTAGATGCCTGCTTGGCTGCAGGATAACACCCAATGAACATGGGATGAAGACACCTGGTACAGATCGCCCAGCCATCAGCACTCCAGCCTGAAGGCAGCGTGGTTTGGTGCTGGGCTTGGCACTGCTGGGTGACTGGTTGCACTGGGTGGCTCAGATTGCTTTTTCCAGCAAGAAAGGATTCTGTAATTCCATTATTCCATCTGCTGAATTCAGCTGGGTCCATGTTAGCAGCATTACTTTGCTCAGAAAGTCTCCTTGCCCAGCTCCTGTGGCCTGAGGCTTCCAGCTCCTTCAGCTCCTGGTGCTGAGCTGCTCATGCTGAACAAGACGACTCGGAGAGAAGAACACAGTCCATCCAATTCCTTCTGGGACACGGACAGGGGAGGCTGTGCAAACAGGAGCATTGTTTGCTGTGGCCTCCTCTCTGCCCTTCAGGCCTTTTTGGTGCTTTGAACCAGCCAAGAGCTTTCTCCAAGAGTGCAATGGAGCAGCTGTTCCTGCTCCTGGGCCTACCAGCTCTCTCAGTCTCTGCCCTTGCCTGGTTCTGTCCCCTCATGCTGTGCCCTCTGTTCCCCAGGGGCTCGCTGGCTGCTGCCCAGGACTGTGGCACTGGCACAGATCCAGTGCTCCAGACCCTCCTTTCTGTGCCCTTGGAGCTGCCTGGGCACAGCAGCCTTTCCATCTGGAACCTCCCCATGGACAGGGGTGCCCAGCTCCGTTCCTTGCACAGCCTCCAGGAGCCCAGGGCTGCCATCTCAAGTCCCTGCTGGCACTGGGGCTCCCAGGTGCCTCAGGCTGCTGTGACACCGCTGCACACGGCAGGGAGAGGGGCAGGGGCTGTGCTCAAAGTCAGCTCCATGTGCTTCTGCTGCTGCTGCTGCTGCTGCTGTGGGGTCATTTGTGCAGGCCTGGCCCAGGGTCATCGGGGATCAGATCCAGGGCCAGTCTCTTCCAGCCCTGGCTGCTCAGAGGTTGGGCCTTGGAGCCTCAGGTGGCCAAAGGCAGCTGCTGCTGGTCCCTGTGTGTGCCTGAGTTCAGCAGTGCTGCTCCATCAGTCTGTGCCCAGCAACAGGGAAAAGCCTCAGCCCTGCAGGGCCAGGAGCTGCCGGGCTCTGCCTGAGCAGCTCAGCCAGCAGGAAGGGAGCTGCTCCCACAGGAACCAGGAGCAAGGACATTCCTTCTGTGGGACATGTTTCTATTTAAAGGAAAAAAAGGAAAAGAAAAAAAATGGGTAAATTGTAAAAGATAAAGAATAAAAATTCAAAGTGAAAAAAACATATTTTAGTGAAAAAAACAAAACTGCTTTACATTCTTTGCATTAAAGGTAAATGATCTTTTGAAAAAAGAGAACTCAGTTATTTCCATTGTAAATGTGCTGATGGCATGGATCCATCTTACTTACCTCAACAACCTTTTAAAAAGATTTTGGGCTTGGGTGGTGTCCCAAGGGAGACAGGGAGACCAGCGTCCTTCAGAGCCAGACTAAACCAGCCCTGGTAGACCTGGTGTCCCCGGTGCAGACGGGGTAGACCTGGTATCCGTCTGGTGTTGGGGTAGACCTGGTGTCCCCTCTGCACGGCCTGGTGTCTTTCTGGAGCTGGTGGAGAGCTGAGAGACCAGGTGTCCGTCTGGAGCCGAGGTAGACCTGGTGTCCCGAGGGGGACAGGGTAGACCCGGTGTCCCTCCGGAGCCAGGGTAGACCTGGTGTCCCCACTGCATCCGGGGTCAACCTGGTGTCCGTCTGGAGCCGGGGTAGACCTGGTGTCCCGAGGGAGACGTGGTAGACCCGGTGTCGCTCTGGAGCAGTGGTAGACCTGCTGTCACTGAGCGGCCCAGGTAGATCTGATGTCCCTGCAGGGCCTAGTTAGACCAGGTGTCTGTCTGGAGCTGGGATAGACCTGGTGTCCCAGAGCTGGGGGTAGACCTGGTCCCAGAACCCAGAACCAGTGTAGGACCAGGTGTCCCGGCTGCTCAGGGTTAGTCCAGGCTTGGAGCCTCACCTGTGGCCAAAGGCAGCGGCTGGTGGTTCGGTGTTGGTGCCTGGTTGATGGGTGCTGCTCCAGGAGTCTGGTGTCCCCTGCAGACCGGGAAAAGCCTCAGTCCCTGCAGCAGCCAGGAGCTGCCTGTGGAGACCTGAGCAGCTCCAGCCAGGAGAGGGGGTAGACCTGCTGTCCACTGAGGAACCAGGAGCAAAGGACATTCCCTTTTGTAGGACATGTTTTCTATTTAAAGGAAAAAAGGAATCAAAAACAAATAGGGTAAATTGTAAAAGATAAGAATAAAATCCAAGTGTTAGTGAAAAAAACATAACATAATGTTAGTAAAAAAAACAAAACATAAATGCAAAGTTACATTCTTTGCATTAAGAGGTAAATGATCTTTGAAAAGAGAACTCAGTTATTTACATTGTAAATGTGCTGATGGCATGGATCCATCTTTACTGACCTCAGCAGCCTTTTAAAGATTTTGGGCTTTGTTTCCCAACATTGGTATTTGAAATTGTGGTCCAAGACCAGGAAATTGCTTTGTGCCCTTCCAGCTCAAGCAGGACTGGGAATGGAAACTCTGTCAGCCCAAATCCTTTAGAAGATGACCTTCCTTCTCAGCCTGGGAATGAGCTGCACATTCCCTTTGAAACTGTCAGGGATTTCTTAGAGACACAAAGTCCCACTGGGGGCTTTTTGCTCTGGTTTGGCAGTGCAGAAGGGCAATTCTCCATCCAGCAGCTCCAGCCTGCACTGCCTCAGGAACACGGGCCCTGGAGCCGGCCAGCTTTGGCCCCTCAGGCACTTCTAGAGGAGGAAGAAAGTGCAATTGCACAATTTGATCAAGAAGGAAGAATGGCACAGACAAAACACTTGGTGTCCAGATCCAGGGAAGTTCAGCTGGGACTGCCGGGAGACCCGGGTCCTTGCCAGGTTGGATGTGTGTCCCCAGCTGCAATCTCTGGGCCGGGCAGCAGAGTCTCACTCACCTGTTCCCAAAGCAGAAAGACCTGGGTGTGCTCACAGCCGGGTAGATCTGATGTCCCCAAAGCTGGGTTTGATCCAATGTGAGGCGGAGGAAGATCAGGTGCCCAGGGGGTGAAGACCTGGTGTCCCTAGCTGCAGATGGTAGACTGGCATCCATCTAGAGCTGGGGTGCAAGGGAGAACGCAGCCCGGTGCCCATCAGCTGAGGCTCCTGTCCAGGTGTGCCAAGGCCTGGGGTGACCTGGTGCCATGCTGGCAGTGCCCAGAGCTGTGCCGAGAGGGAGATGCCCATCCCTGCTGCCTTTGGCAGCAGAGCAGGAGGGGTAGACCATGTGCCCAGCCTGCAGCCAGCCCACGGCACATCCAGCCCTCAGCAGCTGCCCAGGATGGGGATGCTCCTGTGCTCACTGCCATCTCCCAAAAAGCTCTGATCCCACCCTGCCAAGCACACAGGGACCCACCTGCAGCCAGCCACAGAGCTGGAAGAAAAGCTGCTCCCAAACCAGGTCCTCAGCCTTCTGGGGGGCACGGCCCATCCAGCCACAGCTGCTCCCAAGCACTTCCCCATCCACACTGGACCACCTAGAATGCTTCCCTCTGGAAAACAAACAACACATTCTTGAAAAGAGATTAGTGCAAAAAGGAAAAAAAAAAAAACAGTTAAAAACTCAGATCTCTCTGTCAGGGCCTTGAATTAAACTCTGGATTTAAACCTCCAGGGAAAAACCCAGCCATGGCTGAGGGGAGCCCACACTTTCTCTCTTCCCCCTGCACTGCCCCCAAAATCCGGCATGATCCCAAAGCAAACAAGGGCAGTGGAGCAGCCCAAACCCTTCCTTGCCTGCACAGCAAAGCAGCTGTGCACAGGTTCTGGAGTCCCACCTCTGCTCCCACCATGGGGTTTGTTTGTGTCGGGCTGGCTGCCCCAGCCCCAGCCCCAGCCCGGGGCACGGTGGGTGCTGGGGCTGTTGGCAGGGCCAGGAGCCCACTCCCATTTCGTACCCACCCCAGCCCATTCCACAGCCCTGCCAAAAGCAGCTGGGCAGCCGACTGAAGGATCAGCTGAATCTGCCCCAGCAAAGGGGGAACCTTTGGTTCCCTGCCAGGCTGGGCCATGCCCAAATCTGGCAGAATTTCCCCGGCTGGGGACTCATCTGCAAATTCCCTGTGGAGTTTGGCTTTGAAGAAGGTGCCAGAATCAAAGTCCATCACCTTCAGCCTCCAGTGGCCAGGCTGAGGAAGAGCTTGTCATCCTTGATGTCATCCTCGCTGTCTCCAGCAGCAGCATCCCCACCCGGTACAGCTTCTCCAGGGCTCCTTCTCCTTCCCTGGAGTGAGATCGGGCTCTCAGAGCTCTGCCAAGGGCCCCAGCTATCAGGGAACCAGGACAAGCAAAACCAGCTTGGATGGTGGCCACCAGTGCTGGGCAGAGCAGCTCAGCTCCAGCACAAGGGCTGTGTGCTCCCATCCCATGACCCCGGTGCAGTGACACAGGCAGCACAAAAAGCTCTGGGTTCCTTTGCTTCTGATTGCCAAGGCATGTGGAGCTGGAACTTACAGGGCCCTGGATACCCAGGGACCTGGAAAACCATTCCCAGCAATTGGGAAAACCCTAGGTGCTCCATCTACCCATAGATGGAGGTCTCCAAATTTGCCCCAAAATTGGGTCCAGCTTTTAGAGGCCAAAAGAGCAAGTCCAAGTGACTTGATGATATTTTTAGCCCAGAAAGCCCTGCAGCTGATGGCACACCTCACAATCAGCAGGGGACACAGCTAGGCCAAAGCCCAGACCTCTGCTGGGAGCCTTTCTCCTCAGATACCCTTCAAACAAACCTCCATGCAAGTCAGTTTGGAAAAGTTTCTTCAAATGATACATTTCTGGCACATAACTACACAGGGTTATGTGAAAGATTCTAAAAGCAGCTGCTCTGGAGTCAAAAAGAGCCAGCACTAAGAGTCCTTGTCATCTATTTGTAGCTAAATCCCACTTTGGGGGAGTTGAAGGAGAGTTTGGAACGTGCTAGAGAGTGAACCTCTGAGTTTTTACATGATGCCATTATGTTTTCTTCTCTTCTACATAGACAGGGGAAGGGTGAGTTTGGCTCACATCTCCACCCACATGGCTCACAAGGCCGCAAGACTTGTAGTTACAAAGCTTTGAAGGATTTCTTGGCCAAGAAGACACTGCCAACAAGGATATTTGTGTTTTGGAGCCAATCCTTCAATATTTCCTCTTATGGACTCATGCTACAGTGTAAGCTTCCTTAGCCAATCATGTTATGTATGACATACAAACCTACAGCACTGTGTCCTAAACTTCTTGTTTACCATTGTAACTACTTTTAGTTTTTCTAGATCTTGAACTCTAAAACTCCAAACTTTCCTCCACTTCAACTTTACTCCCTGTGTCTCTGCTAGAAACTAGAAATCCTCATTCTCACTTCTAGCACCTAAGTTTGGAAGCCCTTTCCAAGGTCTCAGATCAAATCCTGTGTTTAATTCTAAGCTTTGCTGACAAGACCAAAAGGTCTGAGATTTCCCTACATTGGGTTTCCAACAGCACCGATGCTGTTAGTTCCACAGTGCTTAGGGTCCTCTTGCAAGTCAACTCTGGCAGGATCAAGGCGGCTGCCGGGGGGCTGCCTGTGGCCTCTGCCAGCCAATTGCTCAGGGCTTGCCAGCGCCCCAGCCCCTCAGGCTCTGCCCCAGCCAAGCTGCCCGGCAGCAGCGCTGCAGCCCCACAGCAGCTCCAGAGCAGCCCCAGCCAGAGGCACCTGGGAGCCCTCAGCCGCAGCCAGCAGCACACAGGCACTGAGGACATGGATGGCGCTTCCTGCCTGGCACAGGGCTTGTGGGCCATCTCAGGCCCCGCTCTGGCAGGGATCCCTTTGCTCGGGCCCCTGCCCCAGCCGCTCTGTGGGGCACAAAAGGCTTCCAGCAGAACCACCAGAGGCCAAGGGACTCTGGCCATTTCCTTGCCACTGCACGCCTGGGCAGCTGGCTGAGCATGAGCACCACCCCCCCCTCTTCCCCATGCCCTGCAGACCCTGGGTAGCAAAAAGAAAGCTCCTGGGGAGTCTGTGTATTTTACACTCTATATTCATATACTAAAAAAAAAAAAAAAGAAAACAATCTTAAAAATAGAAAATTCCTGCTGGTTCAGGTGGCCTCAACAGACAGAGCCTCGGGATCAGCTCTCTGCAGAGCTCCAGCAGCTCAGCCAGCCGAGCCCCCGACAGACGAGGCCGAATCCTCCATGCCTGCGGGGCTGATCTTGCACACACCCTCTGGAGACGGAATATCGCTCACTCTGCCAGTGCCTGGAGGACGCCACAATGTTTCAAGTCGGCATCCGACGGCACTGCTGGTGTCCCCTCTGTCAGGTGTTCAAAGGGCTGCAAGAGAGAACAGAAACCAGGTCAGATCCGGATCTCCGTGGCCCTAGTATCTCTGTGTGCTCTGCCCACCGCCCTCGTCGCACAGAGGCAGAGCCCTCCGCTTGGCAGGGGCCGGGGCTGGCTGACAGCCCAGCTGTCAGCCGCTGCCCTCACTCACCAGTGCAGATCAGCTGCAGCTCTCTGCTCACCCCTCAGAATGCCGCCCGGCCCATGCCTGTAAACACAGAGCCTGTCATGGCCCCAGCGGCACAACTCCTGTGGCACTACGCTTCATAGCCTACCACGGGCTGCTAGCCCGGCAGAGACTCAGCCCGGCCTGCACTCTGCGCCCCAGACATACCTTGACTGCGGGCGGCAACAGCAAGCCAGGCAAAGGGCGGGGCTCACAGCGCCGAGCCGCGGCTAGCGCTGCCTGGTGTTGCCAGTGCTGCTGCCGTGGCCCCTGCCCTGCTGCCCTGCTGGCCCTGAGTGTTGCTGTGAGGCCTGAGGTGCTCTGGGGCCAGGCACAGGACTGCAGCGAGGACAGGCCATGGGCACTGCTGGGGCAGCGCTGAGCACCTCAGGCCAGGCCCTGGGGCTCAGGCTGCTGCCCAGGCTCTCTCTCAAGAACACAGCCAGGCCAATGCTCAGCACAGAAACCCCGTGGGCGCCCCAGGCTGGCCACTTGGGCAGGCTGGGGGGCAAACAGCATGGCTAGGGCTCTGCAAGGGCCCTGGGGAGATGGGAGGAAGGGCAGCAGAGCAGGGGCCACAGTCCATCCCAGTGCACTGGACAGCCCAGGGCAGCGTCCCAGAGCGTCCTCATGGAACTGCCACAACATCCCCCTCTGCAGCCCTGGCCTCTCCCCAGCTCACACAGGTGCCCCATCCTTGCAGGCACAGACACGGCAGCACTGGCTCAGCAGCCCCTGTTTGCATTGCACACAGCAGGGGAGCACCCCCATGCTGTTGCTGTGGGGACATGAACTTGAGGAGGACAATGCCATCAGCCCCTGGGGCCAGCAAGGGCTGGGGACACCAGGAAACCACCCAGGTTTTTCCCTGGCCTCT
>JALJVW010000388.1:0-23837 GCA_024865655.1 Emberiza elegans
ATTTAACTGGTTTTGGTTGTTTGTTTTGTGTTTGGTTGGTTTGGGGGTTTTGTTTTTTTCTTTGGTTTGGCTTTTTGTTTTGTTTGGGGTTTTTTGATTTGGTTTGGTTTTATTTTTTTTTTTCTTTTCCTTTGGTTCTCTTTTGTTTGTTTGAGTTTTTTGGGGGGAGTTTTTGGTTTTATTTATTTATTTCTTTATTTTAACTAGGCAGTTTCCACAAAGTTTTTCCAAAAAGACAAGTCTTTCTACATCTACTTTTAAGGTCATTAATATCTGTCTTCTACCCCCAAAAGACCTTTTGAAAGGTTAGACACATTTTAGTTGTACTTTCTGGGCTTAAGCACTGCTGTTCTCTTGCAAAGTTCTCGTTTTCTTTCAGGTCACACAAAAATTTTGTTAGAATTTGTAAAAACGCCATACAAAGCATTCCACCCCAACCACCCCTATGATATAAGGTGGCTACAGGACTTGAAGTCAGATGTACACCTATTGGAGCCCTTGGACAGCTGGGGTGATTTTTCTCTCATCTCATTTGTCATCATATCTCAGCTATTATCAATATTTGGATTGTTTCTGAATAAACAATAAGTGAAATAAATGGTCTTTTCATCTGTTGTTATGTAGAGGAAAGATTTTATTTTGAAGCTTCAATTCTCACAACTATAAAATGCATTTTAAAAATAAAGGGCAGATGAGATAAGTAAGTGAGTACAAATGTACCTCTGAAAGACAATATGATCCCAAAACCAGTTATAAAATAATTTTCACAACTACTGAAAGAGCTAACTTTAATATCTTAGATGTCTGAAAACAAAAAAGGCTCATGATTAAGCATATATTGGCATTATGTTTGAGAAACTTGTCAAAACAACCCATTTTTAATTTCATGATTTTTAGCTTTCCATTGATAAAAAGCTTTGAAACAATGTCCTAGGTGGGGTCCTGGTAGTCACTGAAACAAACAGTCACTTACAGGCATGAAATACCACTTGGTAATCTAGCACGTTCAAGATGGCAAATATTGAATAATTGACATTAATCGATATTGCTGTTGACCTCATCTGTCTTCTTGTTTCAATCTAAGAGGAACAAAACATTATCTAACTTCTGCCCACAGAATGGCAGGTATCACAGAAAGGAAAAATTCTTAATTAAAGGCAATTATGAAAATGTGGTCAGAAAGATGATGGTTTCCTCTGTATGGCCTCATCATCAAAGCACACACTCACTGGAGAAACGTCACTTAGTCAGTGATGAAATGCAGAAGCTGCATTAATGCAGATGTCGCCTTGCTCTGCTCCTCAACTTCTTGAAGTCTTGGGAAGTCCATTTCCTTTCAGCATTGCTGCCTGACACTCAGGTAGGAGCTGCAGAGGGGGAAGTGCATGCTGGGCAGATCTTTCCGTCGGGCACAGATGTGGCTTCAAGCACATCTTTAAAAGAACCGTAGAAACATTCATGTAGAAAACACACAGGTTTCAGCCGGCAGCATTTTCTAGATCTGTCCCTAACACACTAACCTTGTTCCAGTTTCCTAAGCAATGTCAACAAAAAGAACAGTAAATCCTTTTCACATCATATTGTGCAGACAGACACACTTTAGTTATACAAATAGTCTTTCTCAACTCTTTTACCTTTTTAGAATTTCTGTAGGTTCTTAATGTTTCTTTTCAGCATGTGTTTTCTTCATTCTTCATTATACACAGTTTAGTCTAATCAGCATTAGTGTTCTGTTTAACATTGTATTTCATTTTCCATACACTTAATTTTATTCACTGTACACATCTCTCTTAATCCATTTAATGACTAATAATCTTGATGTGGCTTCTGTGTCTTTGCAATGATTATGGTTATATGCATTGCAAGAAAATGTTTTTCTGTAAATATAATTGGTAGCCCTTGTTGTTTTTCAGGAGGACTAATAAAACTGGTTAGCAGGCACATCTTCTAGTTGGAGCCTGTTAGAACCTTTACCTATTTTTTGTCTTGGGCATGGCCATGACTGTCTTGCAACATTTGTGAAGCTCTCTGCAAATTTTCCTATTTCTCATTCTTTGAATCACAGAATGCATAAGGTTGGAAAAGGCCACTAAGATCAAGCCCAACTATTAATTTAGTGACACCAAGTTCACTGCTAAACCATGTCCCCTATCAACACTCTTTCTGAACGCTTCCAGGGATAAGATTCCACTGTTTCCCAGGGAGGACGGTTCCAGCGTAAAGCAACCCTTTCAGAAAAGACATATTTTTCCCCCCAATATCTAATCTTAACATAATATTTATAGGATATTTGGTGTTGAATGAGTTTCATATCTCTTTCCTGTCCAGAAAGACAAATATCCTTCATGAAAAGAGGTGAAAAAGCCATTCTGAAAACACTATAAATTATAGAAGCAAAAATTATTCTGTCTAATTGAGAGAGATACCCAGTACTCATTATAGCACAGGAAGTGAACAGAGAATATCCTGGTCTCATTGCTGCGCACTCCTTTTATCACACTGAGCTCTGGTCTTCTGCAACAGCTTGTGCTGATCAGTTGTGCAGGATTTTGCGCTTCTGGTAAAAGTATTCACCGTGCCAGATTTTCTGAATGTTAATTCAAGATAGCCTGCTCTTTCCTCAATTACGTGTGAGTGAAAGTAAGTCAAACAAAACAAAACAACAACGACAGACAAAAAAAAAAAAAGAAAAGAAAAAAATGAAAACATAAACCCAAACAAAATAAACTCCAACAATAGCAAAAACACCCCCAAAACCCCAAAACCTGAAACAAATGGAAGCAACCCAAAGGTTTTTTTCTCCTTATGTACTAGTTCCTTTACTCCAGAAAGTTCTTCTACTCCACGGTTGTACTGCAGTTTAACTGCTAAACACTTCACTGAGTTTAAATTTCTATTCATTACTACCCACTGTAGCTGCTGTATTCTGCTGGGTTTTCTCTTTCACCTAATCATGGGAAGATGACTAAGTAGCATCAGTTCTTAGACAATGAAATTGAATTATTCTCCCAACCTATGAGTTTTGGCTCTAACCAGAAGGCATACTGATATATCAAGTTGTTTGACACAGAGAGATGCTGTCAAGCTGTTTCTAAATGCACTTTTAGATACTAAAGTTTCAGATTGGCAGCATGATGTTGCATTCCTAATTGATGTCAGATGCTCGTAATCACTGTTGACTTTAGGAGAGTTCATAAGTAACGCCTCCCGTATGTTTTTAATGAATAATTTTCTTCTATCCTCTAAATGAATCTTCTCTGGTGTTTGCTTAGTTAAAGCAGTCTTAAGAAGTGGTGGTATAAAATCAGGCCATCTCAGACAACTGATACAATAAGAGCATTATTAATTCATATTGTAATCTCAGGAGACTATTCCTTTGATTTCATATTTTCCTATTTTGATCAATTCTTTTGAGGAAAATGTATTTTGGAGTTTCAGGATGAATGCCAAAAAGAACAGCATTTGAGGACCTATTTGATTTTCTCTGTATTCCCAAGTCCTACAATAGTGATGTTATGCATGGTTGGGATAAACTCAGTACTCAGAAGAGGTTCCTTACCCTGAGCTTGCATCTGGAAGACAGAACCTCTTTTAATATATTCTAATATATTTTTATTTTTCACATCAGAGTTTTTGATTTAAAAATACGTAAAATGCCAAAAATACGTGTAGGTATATGCATATCCAGGCTATAAAAACATCCTTGTTCCTATTACTTTACAGCTTCAGCAGAAAAAAGAAAAGCATTGCAACAAAGAAATCCATATACAGAGAGATTAAGATTTATTATGCCGATGAGATTAAAATAAATTATGCGGTCTTCTGTTAGATACACATGAATTGATAACCAGTAATTTACTTCAAATGAATAATAACCAGTTCTGAAACTTATCCCTTCTCTGGATCAGATTGGTGGATCTGAGCAGTGAATATTTAACCTGAACAGAACTATGGTGATTTACATCACCTGAGCATGCAGCTTGCCTTTTGGTCCAAATAACTGGGCACACTCCCTGCCATTTCTATGGATTTAAATCTCTCCTCACTAAAAAAACTCATTGCCTGGTATTTCCTCTTGCAGAGTGGAGATAAATAGCAGGGACAGTATATTTTGCACATAGGAAAATAGTCTTGCTTTCCATCTCTCTTGTGATGAGAGACCATGGAGTAAAAAATCTACAGTCAGACAACAGAATCATAAAATCATGGAATACTTTGGGTTGGAAGGGACCTCAAAGATCATCTATCCCAAAGCCCTGAAATGGGCAGGGACACTTCCTACTAGGTTACTTAGACACCCATGCAAACTGGCCTTGAACACTTCCAGGGGGATGGGGCAGCCACAGCTTCTCTGGACAGCCTGTTCCAGCAGCTCACCACACGCACAACAAAGAATTTCTTCCTAATATCTAACCTAAATTTCCCCTCTTTCCATCTGAAGCCATTGCTCCCTGTCCTATTGCTACAGTTCCTGGATCCATCTCCAGCTTCCCTGTAGGCCCCTTCAGATACTGGGACCTTCTTTGAGGTCTCTACAAAACCTTCTCCTCTCCAGGCTGAATAGTCCAAACTTTCACCCTGGAAGTTGATCCTTATTAACTTCATGCCTTCCTTTGGACTTGCTCCAGCAGTTTCATGCCCTTCAAATTTTGGGGACCCCAGCCCTGGATACAGCACAGCATGTAGCTTCTCCCAGCAGAGCAGAGGGTAGAATCTCCTCCTTTGACCTGCTGGCCATGGGGCTTGGATGCAGCCCAAGATTTGTTTGGCATTTTGGGCTGTGAGCGCTCACTGCTGGTTCACGTTGAGTTTTTCATCAACCAACACCCCCAAGTCCTTCTCCTCAGTGCTCCCAATCACTTCTCCACCCAACCTGTGGACATGTCTAGGATTGCCCTGACCTTCTACAAGGTGTAGAAACTTGTACTTGGCCTTGTTGAAATTCTTGATGCCCACACAGACCCACCTCTCCAGCCTGTCAATGTCCCTTGCAACCTTGTCACTTGTGCAGAGCAGGTTTTGCTGGAGAAGAACATACGTGCACATCCACCCTACTGAACAGTGTTAGTTGGAAATTATTAAGGGTTATTTTATACAATGCTCTTGTCAGAAGGTGTGTACCAGCAGTCTCTGGACAGTCTGACCACCCTGCAACTGTCCTTCGGTGTAATATTCCTCTGGAAAACCCTCTCTCTAAAGTCTTACATTTTACAAAAAGTACAAAGGGGCGCGAGGGAGCAGGAGTACAGTGCTGGATGCTCCCGGAGAAGCTTCTCATAGGCTGCTAATTTAGGGGTGCAACAAGTCACCAATTAACTCTTTTCCTGAGAGTTAGTTGATGCAGTGGTCTAAGAGTTTCCTTCCTCCTCTTCTCCAAGGTGCTGGCAGAGTCACAGCATGCCTCTGAAGGAGTGCTGCTGAACGGAGCTCCGTGCAGTCAGAGGAATTTCCTGGGGCTGCAGGGAGTACTCAAAGTGGCAGTGAGGTGGTAAGTGTGGGGCCATGATTCAGGGATGAGCTTAGCATGGCTGTGTTGGGATTATGCTGCCAGTGCCACCTCCCTCCCTGCCAAACTCAGAGAAAGTTCTTGACCACTTGCAGAGAAGCATAAAGTTAACAATCAGGTGTGCTCCTGTGGCCAGGGCAGCCCTGGAGGGAGAAAGAGATGGGGAGAAGGAGATATTGGGAAGGAGGTTGTAAGAAGAGGGTGGTTGAGAGCAATCAGAGCCTGCTGGAGCATCCACGGTGCTGGCCATCCTTTACATTGTGCATTTTCAAATACTCAAAATTTTGTTTTTTAGGAACAAAAATTCTACTACTCTTTTCGATTAAAACCTTAAGGAAAAGGGTTTTCCACCTTCTGCAAAACTCTTTATACATCACTCAGATTTTCTGAAGAACAGATGACTGTCTATAGGAGTGAGTTCTAACAAGGATGGTCTCAGAAGAAACACGTATAATTTCAGAAGTAATTTTCAAATTTAGTCAGCCAGATCCAAGTGGCTGTACTTAAATCTCCTACTAGCCATTTGGCTTCTAAATCATGAGGCAGAATCATGAATAACAGATGTTTTGTGATGAGGGTGACTAAGAGCTGAGTACTTCTTTGAGATCTGAGTATTTTTAGACCATGACAGCCTTCTAGGTAGCTGGGCATAAAAATTACCCTTCTTCCTCCTGCTCTCAAATCTTATGCTGGAGATGAGAGTGTAGTTTGTTATTGCTACTGAGACTTTTGCTGGAAATTTTTACGTCTCCCTGTAATTTTTTTAGAGAATCAAATTTGATTTCTTCCCTTACTTCTCCCATCTTCAAAAGTCTACTTTGGAAATATAATGAGCTCTTCAGCATTTTTATTTTGTTCTGCTTTGAAGAAAAAGCACTGTAAATCACCTAGAAAATGCTTTCCATGGAAAAATATTTTCCAAGCAGATAAAATTCACCCTTTCAAAAGCACTTCTCTCCACTGCTGTGATGCATGCAAATTTTGTTTTACAAACAATGGCTTTGGTTTGAAAATGAAAGAAAGGTTTCACTTCACTGACTGACATTATTTTGCTTGGCTTTATAGAAGACTATTAGAAGGCTAAAATCATCACCTACAATTAATGATGCGTCAATGTTTACACAGGTCCATTCATATGATGGTACAACCTGGATAGAGATTATCTCTTTCAAAGTGGGAAAGGCAGGCTCCTACTTTGCACTGCTTAAGCTGTAGCATCTCAATGTTAACAGAGGGTTAAATCTGCACTGGTGAAAATTGACATGAACATATTGATTTTGATTAAATATTGTTACAAGGCAGATTTTACGCTGCATGTTTTCCTCGTCTCAGTGTTTTTAATTTCTGAGGCTTGTTATGTTAATTCCAGTACTACTTAGATTTGATCATAACTACCAAAAAGTGCATCTTTTAAGAACTAGCTTGAATTTTAACCATGAGAGTGATGCTGTCATTCCCTGCCTAGAACTTTAGGACTGACATCTCTTTTATGTAGAAAATGTTCTATGGGTTCCTAGCTTTGCTGTTGCACTGTGAGTAAAGGTGGGATTCAGGCACCTGGTGTTCAAAAGAATGGGAGTCATCTACACCTTCAGCACTGGAATTGGTCTGCTAGAGCCAACAGGTTATAGACCCTCCTGATGCAGTGGCGAGTCTTGGTGTAAAATTCAAAGTCAGCCAAGACATGCAGCATGCAGCACGTAGTGAACTAACAGTTAAAAGGGCAGAATTGTTAGATTAGTTATACATGATGTGGGCAGTTCTTGATTTCATGCTGAACATTGTAGACATAAGAAATGTGACAGTATTCACTGTCACACAGCAAATGTATCTTTTCTGTTCATTTCAGTTCCATCACAAAAGAGCATTCATTGAAAGTTTCTTTGATATTAACTCCTGTGAAGTAATAAAAGAAAACAGTGGACTCCTAGTGATAAAACAACTCAACAACAAAAATGATTCAAATTCTGAAAAGTTGAACAATGTTCAAACTTTGGTGCAATCTCGTGTAATCCAAAATGGCAAAAAGTGTAAAAATCTTGCAAAGACATATAGGGTCCATCTTATTAAGGGTGTGTGATTAACAACAGAGATGTTTGTGAAATGGAGGCTCGACTGGAGCTTTATCATTTTAGTGCATCAGTTAGATAGTCACTTGATGCAATTAAATGACTCTACTTGATAGAGCAGGCAGCAAAATTTTAATGGGCATTTGCCTTCTACATTTTCCTCTAGAGATGGAGGTTTTTAATAGGAAAGACTGTGGCCAGAAAATCTGGAGAGGAGCAACGTACCATAAAACTGGAAAGTAGCTTGTCTTGCATCATTTGCTTTTCTGCAAATACTACCTCATATGTGTACAGAAAAGAAAAAACAAAAACCAACAAAAATCAACTAGAAAAAGTACTCTTAAACATATAATGGGGTAATAATAATAGGTTTTAAAACTCTGCAGATTGTCTTTTCCAAATTCCTCTCCCAGCCATGTCCTAAAGAACATTTTTCACAGAGAAAATGGCTGCAAGATTGATGGAGTTCCATTCAATAATCATATGTTGATTAGCATACGCTTAATAAAAAGCTTATTAACACATGCTCCAGTCTAAGCATGTCACTCAGAGAAGGTATAACAATATTGATGCTTTTTACTGCGACAGAAACATGGGTACACTGGTTCTGCAATTTTAAAATCATCAGGAAATAAAAATATAAAAACAATGCCACATTTTTATTTTATAAAATGGAGATTAGAATGGGTTTCAGTAATTCTTCTTGCTCCTATTCATTTGAAATTACAGTACCTAACTGTTTTTTCTCATAAATGCCACTTCAAGTGATGCTTTATTGCCTTCGGCTATGAAAGAGGACAATACATTTTAATTTGTATTGCTATAATTAAGCCTGAAATTTGATTTGATTTGATTTTTATATAGTCTCCCTGGTCAGGCATTGTGATGATGATATTTTGCTGTTCAGAATTCAGGACTACAAAAATACTATTTTGGCCAGAGTAATGTGACTGGTGATGCAAGATTTGCAGTTCTAACAGGTGTTATTTTCTCTCTGTCACTTTCACCAATCTCATAGGTTTTTTTTTTTTTTTGAAATTTTTAAGTGAATTTCAATGTCATTTTTCCTCAATTAAATTCCAGGTATATGATACAGATAATAGCTGGACTTTAGACTCATTTAACTTTAACTGTAGTACCAAATCCTTTAGCTGATGGAGAACAGCAGTACCTTAATCCCATTTTATCCTGCAGGAGATTGACTTTCTCTGGTTCCATTTGATGACAAAAAAAAAACCATGAAAGGCAGAACAAACTCATATTGCTGTGGGCAACTACTTTTGATAGAAGTCAATCCCTGTCTTTTCAGGGAGCAGGTGTCCTTTGTCTGGCTATCACGTGCATTCCATGTGGTTATGAAGAGAGCATTGAGTTTTGGCAGGTCCAGACTTTAAAACATCGGGAGGAATAGCACGTGCTTGGTTGGCATCCTCAATCTTTTGGGATTTCTGGGATGTGCTCAGGCACATCATTCCTTAGTTCACATCCTCTTCTCTCAAGACTATCAAGTTCCTCCTTCCTCAAGATCATCCAGCAACATTATTTTCTTGGCAGCAGGACCAAAACTTCTACAAACAGGCCTACCCAGAGCCTAGCCTAGTCTAAATGAAGTATGTAAAGAAAGATGGAAATGAGGGTTTTAGGATAATTCACATCCAAATTTAGGAAAATGGGATATCTTTCTAGAAATACAACTCTTTTCAATTCTCAAGGCTCGCAAAGCTTCATTTTAAAATTTTGCTGATATTTCTTTATCTACTTTTTCCTGGGTTTTGTACCTATTTTAAATTAGTTCTGGTTTACAATTGCACAACATTCAAAGAAAACAAAAGTAAATACTCATCACATTTGTTGTAGCTCATTAACCTACTATTGAGCTGAGTTTTGATATTTTCCTAATCGTTGTGGGTATACAGAGCGTTTTTATTCATTCCAAAAATACTTTCAAACCTACCTAACACTGTTTTATGTGAAAGCTAGTGGAGAATCTATATTGCTTGCAGTGAACAACCCAGCAGCAATCAGAGAATGTCCACATTATAAGGAGTGCCCATGGAGATACTATGAAGTACAGCTGTTTCACAAAAAAAAAATTTAACTGGTTTTGGTTGTTTGTTTTGTGTTTGGTTGGTTTGGGGTTTTGGGGTTTTTTTTTTTTCTTTGGTTTGGCTTTTTGTTTTGTTTGGGGTTTTTGATTTGGTTTTTTTTTTTTTTTTTTTCCTTTTCCTTTGGTTCTCTTTTGTTTGTTTGAGTATTTTTGGGGGATTTTTTGTTTTTTTTTATTTATTTATTTATTTATTTTAACTAGGCAGTTTCCACAAAGTTTTTCAAAAAGACAAGTCTTTCTACATCTACTTTTAAGGTCATTAATATCTGTCTTCTACCCCCAAAAGACCTTTTGAAAGGTTAGACACATTTTAGTTGTACTTTCTGGGCTTAAGCACTGCTGTTCTCTTGCAAAGTTCTCGTTTTCTTTCAGGTCACACAAAAATTTTGTTAGAATTTGTAAAAACTCCATACAAAGCATTCCACCCCAACCACCCCTATGATGATAAGGTGGCTGGCTAGAGGACTTGAAGTCAGATGTACACCTATTGGAGCCCTTGGAAGAACCATCCCACATATCATCCTCTTCATAGACATACAGAAGGTTCAGAACCTGAATTTCCACAGGTTTTCTATTTTTCCTACTAATAAGTAAGCTTCTCAGATTACCTGGGTTCAGGTTGTAAACTGGAGAGTGATAGGAAAAAATCAACAAAATGCTAAAGGAAAGAATAGGGTTACTTTTTCTCAAAGATTTCTTTAAGCAATTATCTTATACCAATGGTTTGAAGAGTTGATGTGGTTTAGAAAATTTTCAAAGTTTATGTGGGTGAAGGAAAGAAAAAACTTCTTCAAATTTTCTTCTAATACATTTCTATAGAGATGTGGTTTAGACAGAGCATGCAGTTGATGACAGACAAAGAAGCACAAATTTGGACAGAAATACTGGGGATTAAGTTTCACCTCATTGGCAGGGTGTCCAACTGTATGGAGGCCAGACAAGCAAAGATAAGGAGAAAAAATTGTCCCTCTTATTTCAGAACCGTGCTTTATCCATCCCAAAGTGGAGTGAATCAATGGCTGCGCTTGGCCTTCTCTGGTTGGAATGCCCGGATATTTCATCCCTGCCATTGTGTCAGGCAGACTGTGTTGGCAAAAGGGATAAGGGACACGAGCCTTCCCAGAAGTAGCAAAGTGTGCATTATCCTACCGAAGGAAGTTCTAGACCAGTACATATTTGAACGTTTTGCTCAGTTTTGTTAGAATAGGGTTTTTCTTTGATGTTCCTTGTCATGGGATTGGAGACTTTTCCCAGGGATAAGTTGCTGTCTGTTACCACAGCTGAATTTGTCTAGATGCTTGAAAGCAGTTGAATGGTACCAAGGCATGAATTTTTGAATTCCTCAAAAGTGGAAGAATGGAACATTCATAACATCAACTGTTACATTGCTGAGAGACTTCACAAGATTTTGATCTTTCCTGTCTCAGGTTGAAGTGGTGGATCTGAGGAGGACGGAGAGCAGCATGTGGCTGCCACATCAAAACCCATGAAGCTGCAAAGGTGCTGCTGATCTTGTAACCTACCACTAGCGAAGCAAAAGGCAGTTGTCCAAAAGTGCATGCATTCGAATATTAGTGTGAATGGAATGGCAGGAGAGTGGTAAGGTACTGTTTTCTATCAGTTTGCAAGCAGTGCACACCATCCCAGTGTGGCTCGGCTTGGTTGTTCGCCTTTCGGAAGGTGCCGCTCTCTCCGGCTCCCGGAGGTGAAGAAGCGGCTTCTTCGCGCAAAGAGCATTGTGCCGGTCGCAGAGCACTGTGCCGCTCGCGGTGTGCTCCAGAGTGCGGCTTCTGCCGAAAGAAGCCAAGGACCGGCGCTTAGCTCGGGCGAGCTCCGTATCTTCGTCTTTAGCGTCTCTTGTTGCCTATATCTAAGCAGTGTCCCTGCATCTCTCCTGTAGGCGCCTTTTAGGAGACCAGTGGAAGGCCACCATTAGGTCATGCCTAATCTATCTGTTCTCCAGGCTGAACAATCCCCATTTCTGCAACCCGGCCTCGTGGCTGAATTCAGGAGCCTTAGTTCTGCTTTCTTCCTCTTTTATGCACTTACAACTGCTCTTTCACCCAGGTTTTTAGTCATTCTAGGAATTGGGAATATTACAGCCATCACCATGGAAAACAAGTAACTTTTGAGTGCTCTTTACCCATCCCATTGTGTTAATTAGCAATACTATAAACTCTGCTGAAAATTAGCAAAGTTCAAAACTGTCAGCTGGGAGTGATTTTTCTCTCATCTCATTTGTCATCATATCTCAGCTATTATCAATATTTGGATTGTTTCTGAATAAACAATAAGTGGAAATAAATGGTCTTTTCATCTGTTCTTATGTAGAGGAAAGATTTTATTTTGAAGTTTCAATTCTCACATCTATAAAATGCATTTTAAAAATAAAGGGCAGATGAGATAAGTAAGTGAGTACAAATGTACCTCTGAAAGACAATATGATCCCAAAACCAGTTATAAAATAATTTTCACAACTACTGAAAGAGCTAACTTTAATATCTTAGATGTCTGAAAACAAAAAAGGCTCATGATTAAGCATATATTGAAATTATGTTTGAGAAACTTGTCAAAAAACCCCATTTTTAATTTCATGATTTTTAGCTTTCCATTGATAAAAAGCTTTTAAACAATGTCCTAGGTGGGGTCCTGGTAGTCACTGAAACAAACAGTCACTTACAGGCATGAAATACCACTTGGTAATCTAGCACGTTCAAGATGGCAAATATTGAATAATTGACATTAATCGATATTGCTGTTGACCTCATCTGTCTTCTTGTTTCAATCTAAGAGGAACAAAACATTATCTAACTTCTGCCCACAGAATGGCAGGTATCACAGAAAGGAAAAATTCTTAATTAAAGGCAATTATGAAAATGTGGTCAGAAAGATGATGGTTTCCTCTGTATGGCCTCATCAAGAGCACACACTCACTGGAGAAACGTCACTTAGTCAGTGATGAAATGCAGAAGCTGCATTAATGCAGATGTCGCCTTGCTCTGCTCCTCAACTTCTTGAAGTCTTGGGAAGTCCATTTCCTTTCAGCATTGCTGCCTGACACTCAGGTAGGAGCTGCAGAGGGGAAGTGCATGCTGGGCAGATCTTTCCTCGGGCACAGATGTGGCTTCCAAGCACATCTTTAAAAGAACCGTAGAAACATTCATGTAGAAACACACAAGTTTCAGCCGGCAGCATTTTCTAGATCTGTCCCTAACACACTAACCTTGTTCCAGTTTCCTAAGCAATGTCAACAAAAGAACAGTAAATCCTTTTCACATCATATTGTGCAGACAGACACACTTTAGTTATACAAATAGTCTTTCTCAACTCTTTTACCTTTTAGAATTTCTGTAGGTTCTTAATGTTTCTTTTCAGCATGTGTTTTCTTCATTCTTCATTATACACAGTTTAGTCTAATCAGCATTAGTGTTCTGTTTAACATTGTATTTCATTTTCCATACACTTAATTTTATTCACTGTACACATCTCTCTTAATCCATTTAATGACTAATAATCTTGATGTGGCTTCTGTGTCTTTGCAATGATTATGGTTATATGCATTGCAAGAAAATGTTTTTCTGTAAATATAATTGGTAGCTCTTGTTTTTTTTCAGGAGGACTAATAAAACTGGTTAGCAGGCACATCTTCTAGTTGGAGCCTGTCAGAACCTTTACCTATGTTTTTGTCTTGGGCATGGCCATGACTGTCTTGCAACATTTGTGAAGCTCTCTGCAAATTTTCCTATTTCTCATTCTTTCGAATCACAGAATGCATAAGGTTGGAAAAGGCCACTAAGATCAAGCCCAACTATTAATTTAGTGACACCAAGTTCACTGCTAAACCATGTCCCTATCAACACTCTTTCTGAACGCTTCCAGGGATAAGGATTCCACTGTTTCCCAGGGAGGACGGTTCCAGCGCCAAGCAACCCTTTCAGAAAAAGACATTTTTTTCCCCAATATCTAATCTTAACATAATATTTATAGGATATTTGGTGTTGAATGAGTTTCATATCTCTTTCCTGTCCAGAAAGACAAATATCCTTCATGAAAAAAGGTGAAAAAGCCATTCTGAAAACACTATTATTTATAGAAGCAAAAATTATTCTGTCTAACTGAGAGATACCCAGTACTCATTATAGCACAGGAAGTGAACAGAGAATATCCTGGTCTCATTGCTGCGCACTCTTTTTATCACACTGAGCTCTGGTCTTCTGCAACAGCTTGTGCTGATCAGTTGTGCAGGATTTTGCGCTTCTGGTAAAAGTATTCACCGTCCCAGATTTTCTGAATGTTAATTCAAGATAGCCTGCTCTTTCCTAAATAATGTGTGAGTGAAAGTAAGTCAAACAAAACAAAACAACAACAACAGACAAAAAAAAAAAAAAAAAAAAAAAAAAAAATGAAAACATAAACCCAAACAAAATAAACTCCAACAATAGCAAAAAAACACCCCCAAAACCCCAAAACCTGAAACAAATGGAAGCAACCCAAAGGTTTTTTATCTCCTTATGTACTAGTTCCTTTACTCCAGAAAGTTCTTCTACTCCACGGTTGTACTGCAGTTTAACTGCTAAACACTTCACTGAGTTTAAATTTCTATTCATTACTACCCACTGTAGCTGCTGTATTCTGCTGGGTTTTCTCTTTCACCTAATCATGGGAAGATGACTAAGTAGCATCAGTTCTTAGACAATGAAATTGAATCATTCTCCCAACCTATGAGTTTTGGCTCCTAACCAGAAGGCATACTGATATATCAAGTTGTTTGACACAGAGAGATGCTGTCAAGCTATTTCTAAATGCACTTTTAGATACTAAAGTTTCAGATTGGCAGCATGATGTTGCATTCCTAATTGATGTCAGATGCTCGTAATCACTGTTGACTTTAGGAGAGTTCATAAGTAACGCTTCCCCGTATGTTTTTAATGAATAATTTTCTTCTATCCTGTAAATGAATCTTCTCTGGTGTTTGCTTAGTTAAAGCAGTCTTAAGAAGTGGTGGTATAAAATCAGGCCATCTCAGACAACTGATACAATAAGAGCATTATTAATTCATATTGTAATCTCAGGAGACTATTCCTTTGATTTCATATTTTCCTATTTTGATCAATTCTTTTGAGGAAAATGTATTTTGGAGTTTCAGGATGAATGCCAAAAGAACAGCATTTGAGGACCTATTTGATTTTCTCTGTATTCCCAAGTCCTACAATAGTGATGTTATGCATGGTTGGGATAAACTCAGTACTCAGAAGAGGTTCCTTACCCTGAGCTTGCATCTGGAAGACAGAACCTCTTTTAATATATTCTAATATATTTTTTTTTTCACATCAGAGTTTTTTGATTTAAAAATACGTAAAATGCCAAAATACGTGTAGGTATATGCATATCCAGGCTATAAAAACATCCTTGTTCCAATTACTTTACAGCTTCAGCAGAAAAGAAAAGCATTGCAACAAAGAAATTCATATACAGAGATTAAGATTTATTATGCCGATGAGATTAAAATAAATTATGCGGTCTTCTGTTAGATACACATGAATTGATAACCAGTAATTTACTTCAAATGAATAATAACCAGTTCTGAAACTTATCCCTTCTCTGGATCAGATTGGTGGATCTGAGCAGTGAATATTTAACCTGAACAGAACTATGGTGATTTACATCACCTGAGCATGCAGCTTGCCTTTTGGTCCAAATAACTGGGCACACTCCCTGCCATTTCTATGGATTTAAATCTCTCCTCACTAAAAAAAACTCATTGCCTGGTATTTCCTCTTGCAGAGTGGAGATAAATAGCAGGGACAGTATATTTTGCACATAGGAAAATAGTCTTGCTTTCCATCTCTCTTGTGATGAGAGACCATGGAGTAAAAATCTACAGTCAGACAACAGAATCATAAAATCATGGAATGCTTTGGGTTGGAAGGGACCTCAAAGATCATCTAGTCCCAAACCCTGAAATGGGCAGGGACACTTCCTACTAGGTTACTTAGACACCCATGCAAACTGGCCTTGAACACTTCCAGGGATGGGGCAGCCACAGCTTCTCTGGACAGCCTGTTCCAGCAGCTCACCACCACGCACAACAAAGAATTTCTTCCTAATATCTAACCTAAATTTCCCCTCTTTCCATCTGAAGCCATTGCTCCCTGTCCTATTGCTACAGTTCCTGGATCCATCTCCAGCTTCCCTGTAGGCCCCTTCAGATACTGGGACCTTCTTTGAGGTCTCTACAAAACCTTCTCCTCTCCAGGCTGAATAGTCCAAACTTTCACCCTGGAAGTTGATCCTTATCAACTTCATGCCTTCCTTTGGACTTGCTCCAGCAGTTTCATGCCCTTCAAATTTTGGCGACCCCAGCCCTGGATACAGCACAGCATGTAGCTTCTCCCAGCAGAGCAGAGGGTAGAATCTCCTCCTTTGACCTGCTGGCCATGGGGCTTGGATGCAGCCCAAGATTTGTTTGGCATTTTGGGCTGTGAGCGCTCACTGCTGGTTCACGTTGAGTTTTCATCAACCAACACCCCCAAGTCCTTCTCCTCAGTGCTCCCAATCACTTCTCCACCCAACCTGTGGACATGTCTAGGATTGCCCTGACCTTCTACAAGGTGTAGAAACTTGTACTTGGCCTTGTTGAAATTCTTGATGCCCACACAGACCCACCTCTCCAGCCTGTCAATGTCCCTTGCAACCTTGTCACTTGTGCAGAGCAGGTTTTGCTGGAGAAGAACATACGTGCACATCCACCCTACTGAACAGTGTTAGTTGGAAATTATTAAGGGTTATTTTATACAATGCTCTTGTCAGAAGGTGTGTACCAGCAGTCTCTGGACAGTCTGACCACCCTGCAACTGTCCTTCGGTGTAATATTCCTCTGGAAAACCCTCTCTCTAAAGTCTTACATTTTACAAAAAGTACAAAGGGCGCGAGGGAGCAGGAGTACAGTGCTGGATGCTCCCGGAGAAGCTTCTCATAGGCTGCTAATTTAGGGGTGCAACAAGTCACCAATTAACTCTTTTCCTGAGAGTTAGTTGATGCAGTGGTCTAAGAGTTTCCTTCCTCCTCTTCTCCAAGGTGCTGGCAGAGTCACAGCATGCCTCTGAAGGAGTGCTGCTGAGCGGAGCTCCGTGCAGTCAGAGGAATTTCCTGGGGCTGCAGGGAGTACTCAAAGTGGCAGTGAGGTGGTAAGTGTGGGGCCATGATTCAGGGATGAGCTTAGCATGGCTGTGTTGGGATTATGCTGCCAGTGCCACCTCCCTCCCTGCCAAACTCAGAGAAAGTTCTTGACCACTTGCAGAGAAGCATAAAGTTAACAATCAGGTGTGCTCCTGTGGCCAGGGCAGCCCTGGAGGGAGAAAGAGATGGGGAGAAGGAGATATTGGGAAGGAGGTTGTAAGAAGAGGGTGGTTGAGAGCAATCAGAGCCTGCTGGAGCATCCACGGTGCTGGCCATCCTTTACATTGTGCATTTTCAAATACTCAAAATTTGGTTTTTAGGAACAAGAATTCTACTACTCTTTTCGATTAAAACCTTAGGGAAAAGGGTTTTCCACCTTCTGCAAAACTCTTTATACATCACTCAGATTTTCTGAAGAACAGATGACTGTCTATAGGAGTGAGTTCTAACAAGGATGGTCTCAGAAGAAACACGTATAATTTCAGAAGTAATTTTCAAATTTAGTCAGCCAGATCCAAGTGGCTGTACTTAAATCTCCTACTAGCCATTTGGCTTCTAAATCATGAGGCAGAATCATGAATAACAGATGTTTTGTGATGAGAGGAGTGACTAAGAGCTGAGTACTTCTTTGAGATCTGAGTATTTTTAGACCATGACAGCCTTCTAGGTAGCTGGGCATAAAATTACCCTTCTTCCTCCTGCTCTCAAATCTTATGCTGGAGATGAGAGTGTAGTTTGTTATTGCTACTGAGACTTTTGCTGGAAATTTTTAACGTCTCCCTGTAATTTTTTTAGAGAATCAAATTTGATTTCTTCCCTTACTTCTCCCATCTTCAAAAGTCTACTTTGGAAATATAATGAGCTCTTCAGCATTTTTATTTTGTTCTGCTTTGAAGAAAAAGCACTGTAAATCACCTAGAAAATGCTTTCCATGGAAAAATATTTTCCAAGCAGATAAAATTCACCCTTTCAAAAGCACTTCTCTCCACTGCTGTGATGCATGCAAATTTTGTTTTACAAACAATGGCTTTGGTTTGAAAATGAAAGAAAGGTTTCACTTCACTGACTGACATTATTTTGCTTGGCTTTATAGAAGACTATTAGAAGGCTAAAATCATCACCTACAATTAATGATGCGTCAATGTTTACACAGGTCCATTCATATGATGGTACAACCTGGATAGAGATTATCTCTTTCAAAGTGGGAAAGGCAGGCTCCTACTTAGCACTGCTTAAGCTGTAGCATCTCAATGTTAACAGAGGGTTAAATCTGCACTGGTGAAAATTGACATGAACATATTGATTTTGATTAAATATTGTTACAAGGCAGATTTTACGCTGCATGTTTTCCTCTCGTCTCAGTGTCTTTTTAATTTCTGAGGCTTGTTATGTTAATTCCAGTACTACTTAGATTTGATCATAACTACCAAAAAAAGTGCATCTTTTAAGAACTAGCTTGAATTTTAACCATGAGAGTGATGCTGTCATTCCCTGCCTAGAACTTTAGGACTGACATCTCTTTTATGTAGAAAATGTTCTATGGGTTCCTAGCTTTGCTGTTGCACTGTGAGTAAGGTGGGATTCAGGCACCTGGTGTTCAAAAGAATGGGAGTCATCTACACCTTCAGCACTGGAATTGGTCTGCTAGAGCCAACAGGTTATAGAGCCTCCTGATGCAGTGGCGAGTCTTGGTGTAAAATTCAAAAGTCAGCCAAGACATGCAGCACGTAGTGAACTAACAGTTAAAAGGGCAGAATTGTTAGATTAGTTATACATGATGTGGGCAGTTCTTGATTTCATGCTGAACATTGTAGACATAAGAAATGTGACAGTATTCACTGTCACACAGCAAATGTATCTTTTCTGTTCATTTCAGTTCCATCACAAAAGAGCATTC
Source organism: Emberiza elegans (assembly GCA_024865655.1). Lineage (NCBI taxonomy): Eukaryota > Metazoa > Chordata > Aves > Passeriformes > Fringillidae > Emberiza > Emberiza elegans. Next base: position 18,759 of record JALJVW010000388.1, read on the forward strand.
ATTGAAAGTTTCTTTGATATTAACTCCTGTGAAGTAATAAAAGAAAACAGTGGACTCCTAGTGATAAAACAACTCAACAACAAAAATGATTCAAATTCTGAAAAGTTGAACAATGTTCAAACTTTGGTGCAATCTCGTGTAATCCAAAATGGCAAAAAGTGTAAAAATCTTGCAAAAGACATATAGGGTCCATCTTATTAAGGGTGTGTGATTAACAACAGAGATGTTTGTGAAATGGAGGCTCGACTGGAGCTTTATCATTTTAGTGCATCAGTTAGATAGTCACTTGATGCAATTAAATGACTCTACTTGATAGAGCAGGCAGCAAAATTTTAATGGGCATTTGCCTTCTACATTTTCCTCTAGAGATGGGTTTTTAATAGGAAAGACTGTGGCCAGAAAATCTGGGAGGAGCAACGTACCATAAAACTGGAAAGTAGCTTGTCTTGCATCATTTGCTTTTCTGCAAATACTACCTCATATGTGTACAGAAAAAAAACAAAAACCAACAAAAATCAACTAGAAAAAGTACTCTTAAACATATAATGGGGTAATAATAATAGGTTTTAAAACTCTGCAGATTGTCTTTTCCAAATTCCTCTCCCAGCCATGTCCTAAAGAACATTTTTCACAGAAAATGGCTGCAAGATTGATGGAGTTCCATTCAATAATCATATGTTGATTAGCATACGCTTAATAAAAAGCTTATTAACACATGCTCCAGTCTAAGCATGTCACTCAGAGAAGGTATAACAATATTGATGCTTTTTACTGTGACAGAAACATGGGTACACTGGTTCTGCAATTTTAAAATCATCAGGAAATAAAAAAATATAAACAATGCCACATTTTTATTTTATAAAATGGAGATTAGAATGGGTTTCAGTAATTCTTCTTGCTCCTATTCATTTGAAATTACAGTACCTAACTGTTTTTTCTCATAAATGCCACTTCAAGTGATGCTTTATTGCCTTGGCTATGAAAGAGGACAATACATTTTAATTTGTATTGCTATAATTAAGCCTGAAATTTGATTTGATTTGATTTTTATATAGTCTCCCTGGTCAGGCATTGTGATGATGATATTTTGCTGTTCAGAATTCAGGACTACAAAAATACTATTTTGGCCAGAGTAATGTGACTGGTGATGCAAGATTTGCAGTTCTAACAGGTGTTATTTTCTCTCTGTCACTTTCACCAATCTCATCAGAAGAAGACCTTATCATAGTTTTTTTGTTTTTTTGAAATTTTTAAATGAATTTCAATGTCAGTTTTCCTCAATTAAATTCCAGGTATATGATACAGATAATAGCTGGACTTTAGACTCATTTAACTTTAACTGTAGTACCAAATCCTTTAGCTGATGGAGAACAGCAGTACCTTAATCCCATTTTATCCTGCAGGAGATTGACTTTCTCTGGTTCCATTTGATGACAAAAAAAACCATGAAAGGCAGAACAAACTCATATTGCTGTGGGCAACTACTTTTGATAGAAATCAATCCCTGTCTTTTCAGGGAGCAGGTGTCCTTTGTCTGGCTATCACGTGCATTCCATGTGGTTATGAAGAGAGCATTGAGTTTTGGCAGGTCAGACTTTAAAACATCGGGAGGAATAGCACGTGCTTGGTTGGCATCCTCAATCTTTTGGGATTTCTGGGATGTGCTCAGGCACATCATTCCTTAGTTCATCATCCTCTTCTCTCAAGACTATCAAGTTCCTCCTTCCTCAAGATCATCCAGCAACATTATTTTCTTGGCAGCAGGACCAAAACTTCTACAAACAGGCCTACCCAGAGCCTAGCCTAGTCTAAATGAAGTATGTAAAGAAAGATGGAAATGAGGTTTTAGGATAATTCACATCAAATTTAGGAAAATGGGATATCTTTCTAGAAATACAACTCTTTTCAATTCTCAAGGCTCATAAAGCTTCATTTTAAAATTTTGCTGATATTTCTTTATCTACTTTTCCTGGGTTTTGTACCTATTTTAAATTAGTTCTGGTTTACAATTGCACAACATTCAAAAGAAAACTTTCAAAACACTTCTCTCCACTGCTGTGATGCATGCAAATTTTATTTTGTAAACAATGGCTTTGGTTTGAAAATGAAAGAAAGGTTTCACTTCACTGACTGACATTATTTTGCTTGGCTTTATAGAAGACTATTAGAAGGCTAAAATCACCACCTACAATTAATGATGCGTCAATGTTTACACAGGTCCATTCATATGATGGTACAACCTGGATAGAGATTATCTCTTTCAAAGTGGGAAAGGCAGGCTCCTACTTCGCACTGCTTAAGCTGTAGCATCTCAATGTTAACAGAGGGTTAAATCTGCACTGGTGAAAAATTGACATGAACATATTGATTTTGATTAAATATTGTTACAAAGGCAGATTTTCGCTGCATGTTTTCCTCGTCTCAGTGTCTTTTAATTTCTGAGGCTTGTTATGTTAATTCAGTACTACTTAGATTTGATCATAACTACCAAAACAGTGCATCTTTTAAGAACTAGCTTGAATTTTACCATGAGAGTGATGCTGTCATTCCCTGCCTAGAACTTTAGGACTGACATCTCTTTTAAGTAGAAAATGCTCTATGGGTTCCTAGCTTTGCTGTTTGCACTGTGAGTAAGGTGGGATTCAGGCACCTGGTGTTCAAAAGAATGGGAGTCATCTACACCTTCAGCACTGGAATTGGCCTGCTAGAGCCAACAGGTTATAGACCCTCCTGATGCAGTGGTGAGTATTGGTGTAATATTAAAAGTCAGCCAAGACATGCAGCACGTAGTGAACTAACAGTTAAAAGGGCAGAATTGTTAGATTAGTTATACATGATGTGGGCAGTTCTTGATTTCATGCCGAACATTGTAGACATAAGAAATGTGACAGTATTCACTGTCACACAGCAAAAATATCTTTTCTGTTCATTTCAGTTCCATCACAAAAGAGCATTCATTGAAAGTTTCTTTGATATTAACTCCTGTGAAGTAATAAAAAAAACAGTGGACTCCTAGTGATAAAACAACTCAACAACAAAAATTATTCAAATTCTGAAAAGTTGAACAATGTTCAAACTTTGGTGCAATCTCGTGTAATCAAAATGGCAAAAAGTGTAAAAATCTTGCAAAAAGACATATAGGGTGCATCTTATTAAGGGTGTGTGATTAACAACATAGATGTTTGTGAAATGGGGCTCTACTGGAGCTTTATCATTTTAGTGCATCAGTTAGATAGTCACTTGATGCAATTAAATGACTCTATTTGATAGAGCAGGCAGCAAAATTTTAATGGGCATTTGCCTTCTACATTTTCCTCTAGAGATGGAGGTTTTTAATAGGAAAGACTGTGGCCAGAAAATCTGGGAGGAGCAACGTACCATAAACCTGGAAAGTAGCTTGTCTTGCATCATTTGCTTTTCTGCAAATACTACCTCATATGTGTACAGAAAAAAAAAAAACAAAACCCAACAAAAATCAACTAGAAAAAGTAACTCTTAAACATATAATGGGGTAATAATAATAGGTTTTTAAAAATCTGCAGATTGTCTTTTCAAATTCCTCTCCCAGCCATGTCCTAAAGAACATTTTTCACAGAAAATGGCTGCAAGATTGATGGAGTTCCATTCAATCATCATATGTTGATTAGCATACGCTTAATAAAAAGCTTATTAGCACATGCTCCAGTCTAAGCATGTCACTCAGAGAAAGGTATAACAATATTGATGCTTTTTTTACTGTGACAGAAACATGGGTACACTGGTTCTGCAATTTTAAAATCATCAGGCAATAAAAATATAAACAATGCCACACTTTTATTTTATAAAATGGAGATCAGAATGGGTTTCAGTAATTCTTCTTGCTCCTATTCATTTGAAATTAGAGTACCTAACTGTTTTTTTTCTCATAAATGCCACTTCAAGTGATGCTTTATTGCCTTCGGCTATGAAAGAGGACAATACATTTTAATTTGTATTGCTATAATTAAGCCTGAAATTTGATTTGATTTGATTTTTATATAGTCTCCCTGGTCAGGCATTGTGATGATGATATTTTGCTGTTCAAATTCAGGACTACAAAAATACTATTTTGGCCAGAGTAATGTGACGGGTGATGCAAGATTTGCAGTTCTAACAGGTTAACAAGTGTTATTTTCTCTCTGTCACTTTCACCAATCTCATCAGAAGAAGACCTTATCATAGTTTTATTTGTTGTTTTTTTTTTTTTAATAAATTTTTAAGTGAATTTCAATGTCATTTTCCTCACTTAAATTCCAGGTATATGATACAGATAATAGCTGGACTTTAGACTCATTTAACTCTAACAGTAATACCAAATCCTTTAGCTGATGGAGAACAGCAGTACCTTAATCCCATTTTATCCTGCAGGAGATTGACTTTCTCTGGTTCCATTTGATGACAATAAAAAACCATGACAGGCAGAACAAACTCATATTGCTGTGGGCAACTACTTTTGGTAGAAATCAATCCCTGTCTTTTCAGGGGCAGGTGTCCTTTGTCTGGCTATCACGAGCATTCCATGTGGTTATGAAAGAGCATTGAGTTTTGGCAGGTCAGACTTTAAAACATCGGGAGGAATAGCACGTGCTTGGTTGGCATCCTCAATCTTTTGGGATTTCTGGGATGTGCTCAGGCACATCATTCCTCCTCTTCTCTCAAGACTATCAAAGTTCCTCCTTCCTCAAGATCATCCAGCAACATTATTTTCTTGGCAGCAGGACCAAAACTTCTACAAACAGGCCTACCCAGAGCCTAGCCTAGTCTAAATGAAGTATGTAAAGAAAGATGGAAATGAGGTTTTTAGGATAATTCACATCAAATTTAGGAAAACAGGATATCTTTCTAGAAATACAACTCTTTTCAATTCTCAAGGCTCACAAAGCTTCATTTTAAAATTTTGCTGATATTTCTTTATCTACTTTTCCTGGGTTTTGTACCTATTTTAAATTAGTTCTGGTTTACAATTGCACAACATTCAAAGAAAACAAAAGTAAATACTCATCACATTTGTTGTAGCTCATTAACCTACTATTGAGCTGAGTTTTGATATTTTCTAATCGT
>JALJVW010003870.1:0-86119 GCA_024865655.1 Emberiza elegans
TGCCAGCCTGCCTGGCCTGTGGAGAGGAGGGGGTTGAACCAGAAGGAGTCCGGCTGCTTGTGGGTTGTGAGCTGTGGAGTTTTAACCCTTTCTTGGACAATGAAAGCTTTTGCAGAGTACTGACCCTTCCGGGAGAGGAGATGAAGAAGAATTTAAGCAAGTTTTTTAAAGGACTGAGCAGGGGAGAGATTGTGAGAAGAACCTAGGGTGGAAGAGATGTGGAGTGGCATTCTTTGCTGGACGCTTTTTGTAGAGCCATGGACTGTTCCTGAATACAGAGACTATTTTCAGGGGGAGCCACCGTCTTCCAGAGTTAAGAGGGCAGTGTGGGAGCCTCCTGGCCCAGGAGGTGAAATAATGGGGGGGACAGATGTCCCAAAATGGAAACTGTGCCTTTGTTTTGGAGTGGGACGATGGAATCCTTAAAAAGACAACCCTCAAAGTAGCTCTGGTCCATGTTCAGTGGTGAGAGCACTGAAATGGGAGGAGGGGGTCACGATCTCCAATCTGGGTGGTGATATGTGACCAAAAGCCCAGGGCATACAAGAAGGACTCCTCCTCTTAAGGAATTGAGGATTGAGTATTTTTAAGGGTGGTTTTTTGCTGGACTGGAAGATGTAATTGTATTGGGAATTTGGTGGGGGGAGGAGTAGGAGCTGTATTCTGTAGAGTTTTCATTTTCCTTGAGATTGTCTTTTCTTTTCTTTCCTATACCTATGTAGTGTGTAGTTAATAAAGTTCTGTTTTCTATAGTTTTAAGTAGAGGACTGCTTTGCTTATTCCTAGGCACATCTCACAGTAAGTACCAGGGAGTAAGTATTTTCATGGGGGGCACTGGCATTTTGCCAGGCTCAAACCATGACATCCAGATATAATTTTTTTAAACAGTTCCAGGACAAACATGGCCTTGACTTGGAAGTATAGCATGAAATCTTTTTATACAGCACGAGTTCTCATTACCTAATCATATGATTTGTATAAGTGAATTGGAAACCAGGAAAGAAATGAAGAAAAATATTCAAGCTATAAAAGATGTGAGTTTAAAATTTTCTTTGTATTTCTGATGAAAACTATTAGGTAGCTAAATGGTCACCCATTATTTTAAAAAGCATCTGGACATTAAAAATAGATAAATTTCTGCGGGACTTGGATGTCGGCTATTCCTGAAAAGCTTTATTTCACTGCTTCCCAACCCTGAATCAATCCACTTAAACACAGCTGTATTTCAGATGCTCAGTGAAACTGTCCATGTAATGCATATAGTTGATAAATAATCTGCAAAAAAAGCTAGATCGATTTGAAGATCTTTTCCTGTAAATGGCATTCAAATTATTTGTACAAACACACAGATGGGATTCCTGCTGTCTTCTTCAGGCCACTTCCTCCAGAGAGCTCTCCATCAAATCTCTCTAGTTCTGCTCTTCTGGTGATCCAAAGTCAGCACTGGGATGGTCCAACTGCATGGAATTACTGTCTGCTAGAGGTGCACCCTGAGGGCTTCTGTGTGCAGCATCACGTGAGCCCTACTAATGTCACCCTGTTGGTATAAACTGAGCTAGCTGGACCTTAAGGGACAAGATTGTGCACTGATTTTGCAATAGAAATTAGGTACTAAGAAGGAGGCTGGAGGATTTAAACATTTCTGCCTCCAGCTTAAGCAACACTAAATCTTGGTCTTTATCTGAAAAACTAGGTGAATTAACCCATTCAGCATTCCTATGCCAAAAATGTCAGGAATACAATAAGAACTGTCAAAAGAGTAACAATTCCAGTCATTACTTTATAAAAATAATTCATTTGAAAAAGTAGGGAAGAAAGATGAATCATGCCAATATCCTACCCTGAGAATCCTTCTGTTGATTTGCACAGCTTTCTGATTATATACCCATCTAATGCATTGGACATGTGTGCTTGTGATGACACAAATACTTGCAAAGCTTACCAAGTAAACCATGTTCTCTTCAGACAGCAAAACATTTCTTGATAGTTGCATTTGCTAATTACATTTAGACTCAATGTTCTTAAAGGTCTTTTCCAACCAAAGTGATTCCATCATTCGCTAAGTCGCACATCCTGCTTGTCCCGGTTTAGGGCAAATTTGGCAGAAAACCTCTAAAAGGGCCCCCCCCCCAGAAAGCCCACTCACACGGCCCCTCCCCTCAACTGATTTGGGAAAAATTTCCTTGGAGAGAAGTGGAAAAAAACTGGTTTTTTTTTAACAGGCAAAGCACTCCCCAGCACAAAAAATGAACAATACCAGATGACAAAACTCCATCGCCGCTCTGAAGAGACGACAAATTCAGAAAGTCTCTCCTGTGGATGCTTGCTCTGTTGTCAATCCATCTGGCACTGGGAAAGGCAGCTTCCCAGAGTAGACACCCATAGGCCACAAAGTGCAAGCTCTTGGTACTCCCCAGTCCCAGTCCGCAGCAGGTTTGAACAGTTCCAAGAAAAGGGAAAGAAAAAAAGACAGTCCAGGGAAAACTCTGCCTCAGCCAGCTAAACCAACTGAAAAGCAAAGGAACACTCTGTTCTGCTCCGTCAGTGCCCGGACAACACAGTGCAGCATAGAATGTCGAGGAGTGTTGCTTTTCGAGGAGTGAGTGCAGCCTCAAATAACAAACTCCGTGCTTCTTCTTCTCCCCACCTTTGCTCTCAGAACCAGTCTTGAAGGCAGAGAATATAATATCCAGCATTAACAGAACAGATGACTGGGGATAGAAGCATCATAAAGTCACCCTAGGACACTGCTCTATTGAGATATGTCACCAGACTATGCCAAGACAAAGTTTTGGAACTGCTAATTAAAATTCTACTATCACAGTGAAGCTGAGGAGGAAATACAGCTCACTACAGTTACCTTTGTGGCATGCCAATACTTCCTTTCAATCACAATGTTTTTCGTTTTTAAGTCCGTGACATCACAGGCATAATTCAACATCTTTTGGGTGGGAAGGAAGATATTCTTCTCATTATACTGATGGGTAAGCTGAAATGCAAAGCAGTTATTTCAAAATGAAAAAGCAATAAAGTCAATAATAAAATCCACCACAGTTTTGTTTACTACCCTAAGTCCTTACTATCCCAAAATACAAGAACAGCTGTAAAAGCCTTGTGGCTACTTAATTTTTTCCTATACCTACATGGGAGGGTAAGGGATAAATTATCCCAAACAATGGTAATCCACAACAAAGCCTTCTTGACATCATATTAAGGTTTTACATAGCAAGCACTTCACCTTATCACTTTTGTGTTCCCCTTCAGATGCCTTTTGCAGTTGCAGTGCCTGGAGCTCTGGCCTTTGTGGTTTCAAAACCCTAACCCTAGCTGGAACCCTAACCCTAGGCTTTAATCACAGACATGGGCTAAGACTGGTTCCAAAGAAAAGCTGTGGTAGAAGCCTTGTTGTGGCAGTTTTGTGTTGCCCTTGAGATGCCTTTTGCAGCTGCAGTGTGCCTGGAGCTCTGGCCTTTGTGGTTTCAAAACCCTAACCCTAGCTGAAACCCTAGGTGTAACCCTAACCCTAGGCCATAAACAGTGCCTTAGGCTAAGGCTGGATCCAAGGTAAAAGCTGTGGTGGAAGCCATGTTGTGGCAGTTTTGTGTTCCCCTTGGGCTTCCTTTTGCAGCTGCAGTGTGCCTGGAGCTCTGGCCTTTGTGGTTTCAAAACCTGTTTCAGATTGCAATGCAAGATGTTTTCTATTACCATCTGTATGGCTGTCTCTTCTTCCACTGGATCTCCAGAGCAAGAACACATCCTTCTCTACAGGACCCCCTTGCTCCAACAGAACCACACCTGACACTTCAGGAGGACTGCAGCCACATTTCCATTTGGACTGTTACCAGCACCCTGACACACAGGGTGTCAGGTTGGGTTCTGACTCTGTCAGTGTTGTTCTAGTGTTCTGCCTTGTTTGCTTTGTCCTTTTATTCTTTTTTTCTCTTCCCTATTAAAGAACTGTTACTTTCTGCTCTCTTTTTTTTTTTTTTTTTTGGCTGTGAGCCCCTTAATTTAAAATTTTTAGCAATTTGGAGGAGTGGGGAGGGTTTACATTCTCCATCTCAGGGGAGGCTCCTGCCTTCCTTAGCAGACTCCTGTCTTTCCAAACCAAGACAGATTTTGGCACCCAATGTGTGGCTTGAGGGCACAGAAACAAAAAGGGAATAACAGTTCTTGAGTAACCTAATTTTTTGTGTGTGGCTATAGAAACCTCATTAAGTGACACCATGTGGTCCAGCTTGCTCTGGTTTGGGTGCTACGTGATCATGACTTTATTTCTCCCATTTTTAGGCCCTTATCTAAACATGGGTCCTATAACCAAGGCTCCTGTGTCTGTTATCCGGTTGGTTTTATGGGTGAATAAGGTGAGGAATTCATGGATTTTTAACTTCCTCTGGAAAGCATGCACATGGATTCACAGCTATCACATGCTAACTGCATATTTTTGGGGTTACTTTAATATTGGCACCTTTTGTAAGGAAATGACACTGGGCAAAATCTTCTCCCAACCCTTTAACCATCTCTTTGGGTCTGCCCCACCAGTTTTTGAAGGGTACAGATCCACTCTAAATTTTAATGATATCATACAGTGGCTGGTGTTGCTGATAGGCCTGTTCTGTTTAGCATTTAGAGAGAAGGGGAGACTAACCTGGATAACTACCCTGACACCTACCCCAGAACCTAGCACGCCACCAGAGTCTAGGGATGCTGCTGCCCCAGAGCCTGACCCTGCCCTACAGCCCACCCCAAATGTGAACTACCCAGATTGGGTGAGGGGTCTGGTGAAGGAGATTCGTGAGATGGGCCAGATGCTGAAAGAATACACTTCCCCAGCTGGTGAGAAGCCCTCCCCCTGCCTTGAAGAGGGAGAGTCTAACAGTGCAGCAGCAGAACCCACAGATGTTACAACTTTCCAAGTTCCAGCTGAATTGCAAAGGCAGTCACAACCAGCAGCACTTGCCCCTGTAGAAACAAGGAGATCTAAGATGAAAGCAGAGCACCCAGATAGGGGAGGGCCCTCACAACCCACAGGGGAGCCAAGGTTGCAATCATCACTGAGTCCCTGACGTACGGAAGTCTCCATAATCTGCACAAAGACATTGTATGACGGGGACATGAGGCTTATACAACCTGCCTACTTCGGGTCTGGGATCTTATGGGTACAGGCGTCCAGCTGGATGGTGGTGAGGCAAGGAATTTGGGACTCTTGACCCAGGATTCAGGTATCAATCAGATTTTTGTAAGGCAGCCAGGGTCCCTTTCCCTCTGGGAATGGCTTTTAATAAATGTCAGAGACAGGTTTGTCCACAGGGAAAGAATGCAGGACCAGCACCATAGAATGCACTGGAAGACTCCTGAGGAAGGGATCCAACAGCTGAGGGAAGTGGCAGTATTGGAGGTACTCTTTGGGAGGGATGGACAGCATGATAATGACCCCGACAAGGTCAGGTGCACAGGACAAATGTTGTGGAGCCTGGCAAATCTGGGGCCATCTCAATACACCACCTTTATTGCAACAATTAATGCTGACACCAACCGAGAGACAGTGGGTCGTGTTGCCAACAAGCTTAGAAATTATGAAAGTATGATCAATGGCCCGATGCAGGCTCACGTCTCTGCCGTGGTCCAAGAACTCAGAGAGGAGATGAGGGAGGCGTTGAGGAGGAACAGTTCCCACATTGCACCAGTGTGAGTCACAAGCCCCAAAATCAGAGCCCAACATTCCCCAGCTAGAGAGAGAGGGTACACCCCATGGGCTGACCTGTGGTTTTTTCTGCGTGACCATGGGGAAGACATGGGAAGGTGGGATGGGAAACCCACTTCTGTCCTGGCAGCACAGGTGCGTCAACTCAAGGAGGGAAACACCAATCGAGGGAATTCCAGTAAAGTGAAGGTAGCCTCAACATCCCATGACCGAGCTGCTGAGAATGATCTGTCAGATCCCCTGGAAGGTACCTCTACCATGTATACCCACGGTTAGAGGGGCCCTGCCTCTAGCCAGGGAGAGGCACGGGAAAACCGGATTTTCTGGATGGTGTGGATCCGATGGCCTGGCACATCAGAACCACAAAAGTACGATGCCTTAGTTGATACTGGTGCGCAGTGTACCCTAATACCATTGGGACATGTGGGGGCGGAACCTGTTTCCATTGCCAAGGTGATGTGGGGGATCACAGCAATTGACCCTGTTGGAAGCCGAGGTAAGCCTGACTGGGAAAGAGTGGATAAAACATCCTATTGTGACTGGCCCAGAGGCCCCGTGTATTCTGGGCATAGATTTCCTTCAGAACAGCTATTACAAAGACCCAAAGGGACTCAGATGGGCTTTTGGCATAGCTGTGTAGAGGCAGGAAACATCAAGCAGTTAAACACTTTGTCTGGACTATCAAAAAGCCCATCTGCAGTAGGTCTCCTGAACGTAGAAGAGCAACAAGTGCTGATTGCCACCTTGACAGAGCACCACCGGCAGTATCGGACGAATCGAGATGCCGTGATCCCCATGCACAAAATGATCCGTGAGCTGGAGAGCCAAGGGGTGGTCAGCAAGACCCACTCACCCTTCAACAGTCCCATCTGGCCTGTGTGTAAGTCAGACAAAGAATGGAGATTGACTGTGGACTATTGTGGCTTGAATGGAGTGACTCCACCACTGAGCGCTGCTGTGCCGGACATGCTGGAACTCCAGTATGAGCTGAAGTCCAAGGCAGCGAAATGGTACGCCACTATTGACATTGCTAACACATTTTTCTCCATTCCTCTGGCAGCAGAATGCAGGTCTCAGTTTGCTTTCACCTGGAGGGGTTTGCAGTACACCTGGAACTGACTGCCCCAGGTGTGGAAGCCCAGCCCCACCATCTGCCATGGACTGTTCCAGACTGCACTGGAAAAGGGTGAGGCTCCAGAGCACTTGCAGTACATTGATGACATCATTGTGTGGGGGAACATGGCAATGGAAGTATTTGAGAGAGGAGAGATGATCATAAGGATTCTGCTAGAAGCCGGCTTTGCTACCAAGAAGAGTAAAGCCAAGGGACCTGCCTGAGAGATCCAGTGCCTGGGAGTGAAGTGGCAGGATGGACGGCGTCAGATTCCCACTGAGGTCATCAACAAAATCACCGCAATGTCTCCACCAACTAGCAAGAAGGAAACACAAGCTTTACTGGGTGCCATAGGTTTTTAGAGGATGCACATTCCCGATTACAGTCAAATCGTGAGCTCTCTTTACCTGGTCACCCGCAAGAACAATTTCCACTGGGGCCCTGAGTAGCAACAAGCTTTTGCCCAGATCAAGCAGGAGATTGCTCATGCGGTTGCCCTTGGCCCAGTCAGGATGGACCTGAGGTAAAGAACATGTTCTACTCTGCAGCTGGGAACCATGGTTTGTCCTGAAGCCTTTGGCAGAAGGTGAGACTCAAGGCCAACCACTGGGATTTTGGAATCAAAGCTACAGAGGGTCCAAAGCCAACTACACTCCCACAGAGAAGGAAATCTTAGCTGCCTGTGAAGAAGTACAGGCTGCCTCAGAGGCAATAGGCACTGAAGCACAACTCCTCCTGGCACCGCGACTACCAGTGCTGGGGTGGATGTTTAAAGGAAAGGTTCCCACCACTCACCATGCCTCCAGTGCTACATGGAGTAAATGGAGTGCGCTTATCACACACCGCACCCATATTGGAAACCTGAATCACCCTGGGATTTTGCAGACAATTACAAACTGGCCGGAAGGCGAGAACTTTGGTCTCAGTGATGAAAAATAATAAGAACCAGTGAAACGTGCTGAAGAAGCTCCTCCTTATAACCAAGTGCCACCACAGGAAACATGCTACGCTCTTTCCACTGACGGTTCCTGTCCATTGGTAGGGATGAACCGGAAGTGGAAAGCAGCCGTATGGAGCCCCACAAAACAGGTTGCACTAGCTACCGAAGGAGAAGTAGGATCAAGTCGACTTGCTGAACTCAAAGTTCAGCTGGCCCTAGACATTGCTGAGAGAGAGAAATGGCCAAAGCTCTACCTTTATACTGATTCATGGATGGCAGCCAATGCTCTTTGGGGCTGGCTGGAAAGGTAGAAAAAGGCCAACTGGCAGCATAGGGGAAAACCAATCTGGGCTGCTGATGAGTGGAAAGACATTGCCGCTTGGTTAGAGAAGCTACCTGTGAAAGTCTGCCATGTAGATGCCCATGTCCCCAAGAGCTGGGCCAATGAGGAACACCAAAACAACGAGCAGGTAGATCAGGCAGCAAAAATAGAGGTGTCAAAGATAGACTGGGAACATAAGGGGGAGTTGTTCCTCGATGGGCCCATGATGCCTCAGGCCATCAGGGTAGAGATGCCACTTAGAAGTGGGCACGAGACCAAGGGGTGGGTTTAACCACGAACAGTATTTCACAGGTTATTCATTACTTGAGATGTATGCTGCCATCAAGCAGGCCAAGGGAGTGAAGCCCCTATGATATGGTGGGCGGTGTACAAGTACGGGGAGGCCTGGTAGATTCACTACATCACACTGCCCCAGACATGCCAAGGCAAGCGCTACATGCTCACCATGGTGGAAGCCACCACTGGATGGTTGGAGACCTACCCTGTGCTTCACACTACTGCCTGGAACACCATCCTGTGCCTTGAAAAGCAAATCTTGTGGAGACATGGCACCCCTGAGAGGATTGAGTCAGACAATGGGACTCATTTCAAGAACAGCCTTATCAACACCTGGGCCAGGGAACATGGTATTGAATGGATATATAAATATCCCCTATCATGCACCAGCTGCTGGGGAAGTTGAACAGTGCAATGGACTACTTAAAACTACCCTGAAGGCACTCCGGGAGAGGAGACTTTTAGAAATTGGGAAATGAACTTAGCAAAAGCCACTTGGATGGTCAACACCAGAGGGTCCATAAATCAAGCTGGTCCTGCCCAGTCTGAACCCCTGCACACAGTGGATGGACATAAAGTCCCTGTTGCACACATGAAAGGTATTTAGGAAAGACTGTTTGGATTACTCCCACCTCAAGCAAAGACAAACCCGTCCATGGAATTGTTTTTGCTCAAGGACCTGGTTACACTTGGCGGGTAATGCAGAAAGATGGATAAAGCCGTTGTGTACCACAGGGAAACCTAGTCTTAAGTGAGAGCTGTGTGTAAGGTTTCTTTGTCATGCAGATGGAAATAGAATAAGGGGTGGATAATGTTCCAGATTGCAATGCAAGATGTCTTCTATTACCATCTGTATGGCAGATTATATTTTGTCAAGTAGGCAGTTTGCCATATCTCTCTCTTTGAGTGACAACAATCACTCCTCCCTTGGGAGGGGACATCTCTTGATAACAGACTATTGAATGTCACTGCATGACTGATAAGAACTATAACATCCCATTGTGAGATGCTCCTCTCAGAGGAAGGGCCCAAGCATTGTAACCCAGATATAATCCAGAGGTTTTGAGACACCAGCATGGCTTTCTCCACAGGATTCCCCAGAGGAACAGCAGCTGCCTCTTCTTCCACTGGATCTTTGGAGGAAGAAAACATCAGCCCTCCACAGGATCCCCTTGCTCCAACAGAACCACACCTGACACTTCAGGAGGACTGCAGCCACATTTCCATTTGGACTGCTACCAGCACCCTGACACACAGGGTGTCAGGTTGGGTTCTGACTCTGTCAGTGTTGTTCTAGTGTTCTGCCTTGTTTGCTTTGTCCTTTTATTCTTTTTTTTCTCTTCCCTATTAAAGAACTGTTATTTCCTGCTCTCTTTTTTTTTTTTTTTGGCTGTGAGCCCCTTAATTTAAAATTTTTAGCAATTTGGAGGAGTGGGGAGGGTTTACATTCTCCATCTCAGGGGAGGCTCCTGCCTTCCTTAGCAGACTCCTGTCTTTCCAAACCAAGAAAAAACCCTAACCCTAGCTGGAACCCTAACGCCAGGCAGTAAACAATGCCTTGGGCTAAGACTGGTTCCAAGGAAAAAGGTGTGGGCAAAGCAATGTTGTTGCAGTTTTGTGTTGCCCTTGGGCTGCCTTTTGCAGCTGCAGTGTGCCTGGAGCTCTGGGCTTAGTGGTTTCAGAACCCTAACCCTAGGCACAAATGGCAGCCTTGGGCTAAGGCTGGTTCCAGGGAAAAGGTGTGGTGGAAGCCATGTTTTGGCAACTGTGTGTTGCCCTTGGGATGCTTTTTGCATTTGCAGTGTGCCTGGAGCTCTAGGCTTGCTGATTTCAAAACCCTAACCCTAGCTGGAACCCTGACCCTAGGCAGTAAACAGTGTCTTAGGCTATGGCAGGTTCCAAGGAAAATCAGTAGTGGAAACCATCCTATGGCAGTTGTGTGCTCCTCTTGGGATTCCTTCTGCAGCTGCAGTGTGCCTGGAACTCTGGCCTTTGTGGTTTCAAAACCATAACCCTAGCTGGAACCCTAACCCTAGGCACTAAACACAGCCTTGGGCTAAGGCTGGTTCCAGGGAAAAGATGTGGTGGAAGCCACATTGTGGCAGTATTGTGTTCCTCTAGGGATGCCTTTTGCAGCTGCAATTTTCCTGGAGCTTTGGCCTTTGTGGTTTCAAAACCCTAAGCCTAGCTGGAACCATAGGTTTAACCCTACCCTTGGCAGTAAAGACTGACTTACGCTAATGCAAAGCCAAAGATGTCCCAAGAAGCTTTCAAAAGTCCCCTCTATATTCTTAGAGGTTGTGGAAAAGTCCTGAAAAAAATCTGTTCAGCCTCCAAGCCCCACCTGTTTCTCTCTAACCCTCAGATGTCTTCCCTACCTTTTTGCCGTGGATCTTGTCCTCTGAAGGTTCTCTCATTGTCCTGGTGTGAGGTTTGTCATCTTTTCTCATTGGGTGGGTTCCGGTCTGGTCTCGCTGTTAGGGTTGCTGTGTTGTGCTGCTGTTGGGGGAAAAGGCTGTTGTTAGGGGGGCTGGTTAGGCGGAAGTTAGGGCTGGGCTGAGGGGTGGTGCACCTGTACCCTAACTTGCCTCATTAGCTGTACCCTGTAGCCCTGATCACCACTGGACTGTCCAGCCCTCAAGCCCTCTCCTTTTACCCCTCAAGCCCTCCCTCTGCCCCCCAGCCCTCAGGCTCTGTCACCCTCAAGCCCCCCCATGCCCCTCAAGGCCCCTTTCAGCTGCCCCTCAGCTCCTGTGTGTCACCCTTAATCCCTCTCCTTTGTCCCTCAGCCCCCAGCTTCTCAGTGTCACCCTCCAGCTGCCCCTGCCCCCCTCAGCATCTTTGTGTGTCACCTACTGTCTCCTCTCCCTGCTCCTTCCTCAGCTCCCAGCCTCTGCCACCCTCAAGCCCCCACAGTGCCCCTCAAGCTGAACCTCAGCCTCTGTCATGCCCTGAAAGGACCCTAAAAAAACCCTATGAATTCCCTAAAAAAGCTCTAGTTTTCAAAGTGTCCTAAATGCCCTAGAAAAACCTAAAAATAGCCTCAGAATACACTACAGATACCCTACTTTTAATAAGCCCCTAAAACACCCATTAAAATCCCCAAAGAACCTTTTAAAAAATCTCTAAATAGTCCTAAAAAAGCTCTGAGAATACCCCTAAAATCTTTAAAATGCCCTGATAAGACCCTAAAAAAACCTTAAAAATTCCCTCAAAAACCCTAGAAATACTCTAGTCCTAAAAAGTTCTCCATATACCCTCAATAGTGCTCAAAAAGCCCTAAAACCTTTTAAGTAGTCCTAAATGAGCACCAAGAACACCTCAATACACCCCTAAAAATTCCAATTAGTAGTAAGACAGCCCTTAAAACACTCTAAAAATTATTTTAATAGCCCTGGAAAAGCCCTTAATGTATCCTAAACATTCCCAGAGAATTCCAAAAAAACCCCTAAAACATCCTTTAAAAACCCCAGAAAAAAACTAAACAAAACCCCTAAAAACTATTCAACCCCTACTTAGAACTCTGTGGCCTCCAAACATCTATGCTACCTATTAATTGGGGTTACTGCCTGCACCTGCTGGGAGGGTTCTGGGGCAGTCTCACCATTAGGGTAATTGCCTGCACCTGCTGGAAGGGTTCTGGGGCTGTCCCACCATTAGGGATGCACCTGTATCTGAACCCTACCTGGTACCCAGTGTCCTTTGCACCCCTAACCCTCAGTGTCAGCTCCCCATCTGTCAAGCCCCCCATAATTGCCCCTCAGCCTGCAATGTCAGTGTGTCATCCCAAAGCTCCTGTTCAGGCTCCCACATGCTGCTCCAGGGAGTCACCAGTGGGCAGTGGGGGAAGTGAGGGACGGGGCAGGGGTGACCTGGATTTCAGAACCCCAGGAGACAGCCAGCCACTTAGCACCACAGGCAACTGAACACCAATGCCAGCCTTTTTCCCTGGCAAACAAAACTCACCAGTCCAGGTTCCTGATGTTAGTGTGCAGGAGCCACTTAACACTGTCAAATCAGCCCGAATTGGCACCAGTGCCAGCTTGGAGGCATCCTGCACAATGCAGAATTTCAGTAGCCAGCTGGCCACTCCGGGCCACAGGCCCCTGAACACCAACACCGGCCCTTTTCCCTGGCAAACAAAAGTCACCAGAGCAGGTTCCTGGTGGCAGATTGCAGGAGCCACTTGGCACTTTCAAACCAGCCGGAGCTGCCACTGGTGCCAGCTTGGGTCTGGGAGGCATCCTGCGCAATTTCAGGAGCCAGACGGCCATTCCTGGCCACAGATCCCTGAAGACAAACACTGGCCATTTTCCCTGGCGAACAAAACTCACCCGCCCAGGTCCCAGATGGCAGATTGCAGGAGCCACTTGGCACTGTCAAACCAGCCTGCGCTGGCACTGGTGTCAGCTTGGGTCTGGGAGGCATCCTGTGCAATGTGGAATTTCAGAAGCCAGAGGACCACTCCAGGCCACAGGCCCCCGAACACACACGCCAGCCCTTTTCCCTGCGAAACTAAACTCACCAGAGCAGGTACCTGATGGCAGATGGCAGGAGCCATTTGGCGTGGTCAAACCAGCCCGAGTTCCATGTAGTGCCAGCTTGGGTGTGGGAGGCATCCTGCGCAATGCAGAATTTCACTTGCCAGAATGATCCAGAAACTTTTGTGAGAAACAACTGCTCAGTTTGAAAATTTAAAAAGGTTTATTAAACCTTAACAAAAATATAACAAAGGACTACACAACAAAAAAGCTGCAGTGCTGGGAACTGCCCTTCTTGCATACCACATTACCAGTTCATCTTCAAGACGGATGGTCAGTCTTTTATACCCCTGGGGGTTGCATCAGCCAGCCCTGGCCCCTCCCAAAGTCTGTCAGTCAGCTCTTCTTTGCCATTTGCTGGTGGAGACTGCCTTCTTGTAACCTGATTGGAGGTCAGGTGTTGCCATGCCGCACCCTCTAAGCAACACTTTAGCTTCATGACACTATGTCTGTCGTAGTTACTTGACAAATTTGGCCAAACTCATGTAAAATTGAGTGTACTTAGAGTCTTGGACAGGGACCCAGATATTGTTACCAACTGGAATGCATCAAAAATGGCTTGAAAGCCTGTTTTCCCATCTGTTTTCACTAAAATGTGAATACAGTTATGCATCATAAGAAGTACATGGAGTGTACATGTAAATCTTTAGTATGTTAAGGAGATTAACATAATTGAGCCCTTTTGAATGACTGAAAGTGAAAGGGCTACTCTAGCTACTGTCTTTTGTATCTTTTGAAATTTCAGCCCTTGCACTTGGGGAAACAGGTCCTTGGGTTTCTAGGTGGCTCCATTATTCAGAATTGTTTATTGATAAATGAGGAAAATGCTACAGGTTGTTTTGACATTTTAATTTTTAGCTTTTGTTGGATGTTTGCCATTCTTGCCAGTCTTATTACCTACCTTCCCTTGGGAGCTCTGAGATGTTGAAAAAGAAAATAAGAAATTGCACAATTTCTGTGTCAATTATTGTTATAGAGAATATTAAATGTTTCTAAAGTGAGCAACATGTTCTGTTTTCCAGGGTCAATATGATGATTATTGTCATTATATTACATGATCAATGTTATCACAATGCATCACATATAACAATGAGATTAATTTGTATATGGACAAAATATTTGCTAATCTAAGTTTGTATTTGACCCAGGACTATTGTGGACAAGAAAAATATCCCATAATAAAAATTTTGTAGCCATTGCCTTTTATGTGTAGGATTAATTGTACAGTTCAATGAAAAACATTGAAAACTAAGTGAGAAGATTATCTTAAGAAATAGTTAATCAGGATAATGTACCTTGGAGCTAAATTTCCAGAGTAAAACCAATAGTGTACATTGATAGCACCTGGATTAATGCATGTACTAGGGAAAATTATATTGCAATATGTCTTGATTACCATCTGCTTGATTTTAATTAATTTCCTTAATTGGAGAATTATGCATTTTCTAATTACACATGAAAACACCACCAGCTATTGCAGTCTTTCTCTACTGCACCAACTCTCCTGGTAGACCCACTGCCTGTCTGAATTATAATGCCTCATCTCATTGAACATGGGTCTGTTTAGCAGACCCATGACAATAACTCAAATTAATTACATATGAAGCAACATTCCAAACTTGTAATTTAGATGCAATAAAATTCTAACTGTGAATAACTCAGCTCATGTGGATATAAGGATGAAACCTCCACCATAAATGTAATTAGAAAACAGTCCAGTGTAAGCTAGAATCAAATGTAAAGTGAAATGTATCATCTGAGTAAATGCTTTGGAGATAATGGCTTTGAACACAGGAATAGAAATGAATCTTTTTACTTTAGACAAAAAGATAGTATAATATAAAAATAACTTATCAGGTAGATAATAAAGTATTTAAGCCACAAAGTCAAAACATCAATTCCAGAGGATAAATTTATTCTACTAGTAGCTCTATTGTCAGTTAACTTAGTTACAGACAAAATAAAATTGGCTCAGTGATTTGAACTAGCATTTCTTCCATATCACATGTCCCTCTTTTCTGCAGACTAATGGAATAAACCCATCAAGGTATTTCTGTCTTGTGGCTTAATCTCCTTTTGCATATAGTCCATTGCAGTTCAGCAGATTCCCATTTCTCTGGCTGAAGCTCGAGTGTCCTGAACAAGACAGGGAAGAGGCTCTTATCTGAATTATCATCTGCCTCATTTTTGCAAGATTAATTCTATGCCAGGTATTTGAGTTATTTTGAAATGGGATCACATTTGCCTGTACTATGTGTTCCTGCCTTCAAAAGCAAACTGTGAACTCGGGGCAGTGCCTGGAGTGGGAGGAGGAAGCAGGGGTCCAGACAGAGAATTCCAGGGGTTTCCTGTTCACCTTGGAGGAAGGCAGTTTGCAACACTGCAGCCAAATAGTGATGCTGTGATCATCTGCTGCCTCGTTATTCATCTGGACACCTCTGTTGATGTACAAAGGTGTACTTTGAGATCTAATCTGCTAAGTGGCACATTTCTGAAAGTTTTAAATGCACAAAACCCCCTGAACTACAAGTCCCTGTTCATACTTTGCAGAGTAGAATATCACTGATATGATATTAAAAAAGTCGGTCTGGTGCAGAACTCAGCACAACCTTTTCAGTACATTTGACCAATACCTTACTGGATATGAGATAAAGTTTCCCTGCATGGTTTTGATTCTCCATTCTTTAATACCACTGTTAGATTAACAAATTTTGCGGTGACTAAGATTAACTCGGATGAGAAAGAGGAAAATAGTTCAAATTGCAGCATATGCAAGGCCTGAAAGAAGTAT
Source organism: Emberiza elegans (assembly GCA_024865655.1). Taxonomy (NCBI): domain Eukaryota; kingdom Metazoa; phylum Chordata; class Aves; order Passeriformes; family Fringillidae; genus Emberiza; species Emberiza elegans. The sequence goes on from JALJVW010003870.1 coordinate 15,710, forward strand.
CAGACAAGAAAATTCAGGAAAATAATCAGCCAGAGGGCAACTGAAAAGGGTTTCATTTCCAAGGAGAGACTGAAAAGGAATTTGGGAGAAACTGCAGCACAGGTGAATACCCAGCCTGCCATACACTTAGAGGGGAGGGCCTGATTACTTTATTCTGCAGTTGTGTCCCTGAGATGGGACTTTTTGGAAGAGCTGACATCTACGTGATTGCAATATTTCCACAGCAAACTGCATACCAAGTGTTTTATCTGTAGTTGTTATTAAAAGAAACCAACAGAAAAATGTCTCCAGTGCATTCTTAGGATCACAGTTTCTTGTTGCTTGGCTAGAATGTGTTTGGAGGCTTTCCTGTGCAGGTTTGAATTTCTCCAAAAGCATTCTGTTATCTACATATATGAGGTCTATACATTTGTTTTAAACTGAGTTTAATTAAAATGATGTTTACTTTGACTCTTGATGTGCTTTTTATGCTGCTCTCATACCCTAAACCATTTCATTTATGTGTTGTGTGTGTTTGCCAATGGCACTAATGACTCAGTGTCATTCCTTTAAGAGAACTTGAATGGAGCTCTTTCAATGAGTCAAAATGTTTTTAAATATTCAGTATTAGGAAAGCTACAAGAATATGGGAAATTGATCCTTGGAAACAAAATACCTGATTCAGGAAGGAGAACTGATTTGCCTCAGAAATTACCATCCAGACTGGGGTTTTGTGATGTTCTCTGATAATTCAGTTACACAATTTGACAACAACAACAACATCTTGTCGTTGTGCTTAAATGCAAAGGCTGAGACTGGACCTCCATCTCTGAGGACAATTGTCACCTGAGGTAAAAATCCAAGGTCTCCCAGGGAACAGATAGTGCAAAATGATAGTGTTGGCATGTGTTATTTCTCTATCCAAGTAGGTGGGCTCCCCTTGCTGAAGGTAGCTCCACGTAATCATTTTTTCTCTAATTGCTGCATGAAAACTGTGTAGCCTGTGGATTGCATGTCCAGGAGCAACACACAGAGCAACTGGGAACAACACACAGAGCATGGGAGAGGGTGATGTAAATTATATTAACTATGTGACTGTATAGAAATAGGTACTGATATGGTAGTGAGTTTGCTGAGAAGACCTAACATGTAGGCTGTTGGAATGCAAGCCTCTCGGAGTTCCTCAGAGATAGAGATGAATGCAGGTGTTGAATTAAAGTCTGTAGAGAAATTAAGATATATAAAGGCACATAGATATGAAGTGGAACTTACAGTTTTAAGCAAGTAGAAATACATTTTAAGTGCCTTTAGAAACTGTGTTAGCTAGTAAAGGCCCTGAGGCCTAGTTTAAAGTTCAGTAACTTAGTTCCAGACGTAATAAAAACATAGCAGAACTTTGCTTACATCTCTAGACTAGAACAGATGGAACTATATGGATAAACAGATAGAACTATTCATGTAAATAGATAAACTTGCATATGTAATTTTAAGTAAGAAAACAGTATATTTGCATAAATAGATAATATATACATAGTTTTTTAGGTAAGAACTGACACTACTTTTGTACTACTTTCGCACATTAGAATTAAGTTTAGATTGGTTTAGAAAGAATGTTTTAGAATTGTGGTTTTTAGCGGATTGGTTGTTTTATGTATAAAAATTCCCCTGTATTGGGAAGAGGACAACAGCCACAAGAAGAAGAAGAAGAAGAAGAAGAAGAACAAGAAGAAGAAGAAGAAGAAGAAGAAGAAGAAGAAGAAGAAGAAGAACAAGAACAAGAACAAGAACAAGAACAAGAACAAGAACAAGAACAAGAACAAGAACGAGAACAACAAAAATAACAAGAACAAGAAAAAGAACAAGAAGAAGAAGAAGAAGGAGAAGGAAGAAAAGGATGTGGCTGCTGCTGCTGCTGCTGCTTGGAACATCAGATTCTATGCCAGGGAAGAACTGTTGCAGCTGCAGCTTTTGCTTGGGACTCTAGGCCAGGAGGTTTTTAGCACAGACTTTCATACTTTAGTACAGACTTTAATACCTTGAACTCTTTGCCTTTAAACTGATGTATTCATGCAATAAACAACTTTATAGCAACTAACAACTGCTCGTGTCTCTTTGAAGACTCGAGACCCAACTAATGCTCAACAGTAGACATGTTAGTGTTCAGAAACACATAATCACGAAAATGATTATATGTTGGTGCTTTTATTGAAGAGCTCTGGGTGTCGGGGGTATGAACCCAAATCTGACTCCGATATGCATTTGGGATGAACATGTTTTTATATTATATCATTATATAACTTTCATTGTAATTATTAAACTTATATTGTTCTATTGTATATATAGATTTCAGCCAAGCATTTCTCCTCGTGGCCCCCTTAAATTTCTAACATAGTTTCTCATGATTCTTCTTATGATTATACAATAATTATATTTAATTACTAAACAATCATCACATCTAACAATTGTATCATTTATCATACTGCTTACACAGGTGCAATGATCTGGCAAAACACAAAGCGTAACATTTTCAGAGTCTATCTTTAACATTTTCCAGGGCCCCACTATCATTCTCCCCGCTTTGAAAGCATTTTCACTTCACTATAGGTGTAAATGTTTTCACTTGATACAGTCCTTTATTACTCATTTTATACTTGACGTTCTTCAAATCCATGGTTGATGTAAATGTTGTCGTGGATGCTATCATGAATTGGAGAACTAGAAGATGGTGGGCGTGGATCTTGTGTCAGTGCCTTTATTATTTTCTGGTTCCAGGACGTTTTCTTCTGTATCTCTCCTTTTAAGATGCTATAAACTAACCAAATTGCTAAGAATACAATTAGTAAGATTATCACACACTCTCAATGACAGATTTAATCCATGAACTCACATTCCACCATAACCCTTTAAAGACTTTGCCTAGCCAGCTTGTAGTCAAATCCTTTTGCTGTTCTTGTGCTTCATGCTCTATTTGTTTCAACTGATTGATGTAATATTCTACATCTGCAGTTACATTTGGGATATGAACGCAGCAATGATCAACCCGTCCCTTTAAAAATCCACATACTCCATGCTCTTTCAGGAGCAACAAATCTAAGGCTAATTGATTTTTTTAAAGTCATTTTTGTGGTGGCTTCTAATTGTACGTTTAGTTCTTTAAATCCTTCCTGGGTGACTCTTGCCAGTCTATCTACCTGATCTGTAAGTTTGTACAGCATCTCTCTACTCTAATAGTTTGCTATAGGACCAAGCAAAGACTCCAGGGTCCACCCAAATTTCACTCCACTAGAGGGTTCTTGCCAAGTGTCATCTGGATTTTCATTGTCAAGAACTTCTCATCTTGCTCTTATCTGCAGAAGTTCATATTTTCCATTAAATGGGGACCTTTTCCAAATTGGACATAAGGTTGGGAGGCCCAAAGTAATTTCCTTTACTTTCCTGTCTACAGGCAGATGTGTTGTCCAGGTACCATTGCTTGTTGCCCATACAAATTGTCCTGGACTTCGGATTGTACTCCTGGTACATCCTACAACTACTTTATAATTCATTTTGCCTTGTTTATGTTTGATCCCTCTGCAAGCACAACCTATTTGTAGGGCTATTGCCAGGGGTGGCATCTGTTTTATCTCTGCATCATCAGAAGTGCAGTCATAAGTTTTATTACATGCCCACCAACTTACTTTGTCTGCCCTCGTTCTGCTACTGGTGACAGTGTACAATACTGCTGGGTCTGTTTCATTCTTGGAGCCTTCCCACTTAATACACCAAGGGGTGTTTGCCATATATTGGAATCTTTGAAGAATATTCACAGACCACACACTGTCCCAAGGCTCCATCCGATCTTTCTGATCCTTGGCCTCACACTTCCATACCAGAGTGGTTTCTGTAACATTTTCCATAATCTTTTTGTAGTGTGGTAAATAGCATTGCCATTGTGTGATGCCTCCTGATTCTCCCATAGGGGTTCCTAGTATGCCATCACTTAGAATACAGTCTTTCTGGCTCATGGGTCTCATCCATGTTCCTATTTTCTCCCAAGTTTCCTTGATTACTTGTCTTGATTTGGGTACCTGTTTAACATGCAATTGTTTTGTTCTTTTGTATTTCTGGTAGTTTTGATGTTATGATTCCCCAGTTTAGTGGGTCTCCTGCTGCCTTTGGTATTGGCAGACAGGCAGTTACTCTACTGGTGTTTGCATTTTGACAAAATCTTTGACTAATCCAATCATTACATTCTCAGCCCGAACTGCTGAAACTTTTATCACCTGTGTTTCTGCTTGTACCTCTCTCTTCATTCTAGAATGAAGAGTAATTGTTTGATCTTTTGCATTCCATATCCCAAAGACATTAATGACCATAACGTTAGCACAATTACTGATAGCATTCTCAAAGCAATTAAACACATCTTATCAGCAGCCTTGTTGGTTCCACAGTTTACACAGTCTGTGATCCAGGATGGATTTTCTTCACTCGGGTATAGTGAATCCAGGGGTCCATGCTGGCTACTTTGGCTGCTGTAAAGGTGGTCAGCAGTACCTGATGGGGTCCACTCCACTTTTCTTTCAACGGTTCTTCGTTCCAGTTTTTAATGTACACCTCGTCTCCTGGATGTATGTTATGAACTGGATTCTCGAGAGCTGGTGGTCTACTCCACACGAGGGTGGTCGGAGCTGAGCTGAAGTTTTCCCGAGAGACAGAATATAATGATACATTTTCTGCTTTCCTGTGACGTGTTCATTAGGGTTAGGCTCAGGAGATTCATATGGTTTCCCATACAATATCTCATAAGGACTGACTGACATCCCACTCCTAGGCTTTATCTGAATCCTTAACAGTGCTATTGGCAAAGCCTGGGGCCACTGCAACTTGGCTTCTTGGCATATTTTACTGATTTGCCTTTTTAATGTCTGATTCATCCTCTCTACCTGTCCACTTGACTGGGGTCTCCACGGTGTATGGAGGTCCTAAGTTATGCCCAGCCATCTACTTACCTCTCTTACAACTGTAGCTATGAAATGGGGCCCCCTATCTGATGATACCCCCAGGGGTACCCCAAAAGTGGGAATAATCTCCTGTATTAACCACTTAACTTGCTTGGTTTATGCGACAGGGAAGGGCTTCTGGCCATCCAGAAAATGTGTCAACTCCTACTAACAGGTATTTGTATCCTCAAGTTCTTGGCAATTCTACAAAATCTGCCTGCCAATAATTCCCTGGCTCTATTCCTATCCGAATTCTTCCTAGCTGTGACTGTCGCCTAGCCACTGGGTTGTTTTGCGTAGTTGAGTTGTGAACTCGCTCAGCAACACTCACCAGGTCCCATCTGGGTTGCCAAAATGTTAGCATTCAGGAACACATAATCACGAAAATGATTATATGTCGGTGCTTTTATTGAAGAGCTCTGGGTGTTGGGGGTATGAACCCAAATCTGACTCCGATATGCATTTGGGATGAACATGTTTTTATATTATATCGTTAGATAACATTCATTGTAATTATTAAACTTATATTGTTCTAGATTATACATAGATTTGGCCCCTTTAAATTTCTAACATCCTCATGATTCTTCTTATGAAACAATAATTATATTTAATCATAATTCTTCTTATGATTATACAATAATTATATTTAATTACTAAACACAGGTGCATGATCACATCTGACAATTATCTTTAACATTCCAGGGCCCCACTATCATTCTCCCGCTCCCCGCTTTGAAAGCATTTTCACTTCACTATAGGTGTAAATGTTTTCACTTGATACAGTGATCCTTTATTACTCATTTTATACTTGACGTTCTTCAAATCCATGGTTGATGTAAATGTTGTCGTGGATGCTATCATGAATTGGAGAACTAGAAGATGGTGGGCGTGGATCTTGTGTCAGTGCCTTTATTATTTTCTGGTTCCAGGACGTTTTCTTCTGTATCTCTCCTTTTAAGATGCTATAAACCAAACCAAATTGCTAAGAAACAATTAGTAAGATTATCACACACTCTCAATGACAGATTTAATCCATGAACTCACATTCCACCATAACCCTTTAAAGATTTTGCCTAGCCAGCTTGTAGTCAAATCCTTTTGCTGTTCTTGTGCTTCATGCTCTATTTGTTTCAACTGATTGATGTAATATTCTACATCTGCAGTTACATTTGGGATATGAATGCAGCAATGATCAACCCGTCCCTTTAAAAATCCACATACTCCATGCTCTTTCAGGAGTAACAAATCTAAGGCTAATCGATTTTGTAAAGTCATTTTTGTGGTGGCTTGTAATTGTATGTTTAATTCTTTAAATCCTTCCCGGGTTACTCTTGGCAGTCTATCTACCTGACCTGTAAGTTTGTACAGCATCTCTCTACTCTGATAGTTTGCTATAGGACCAAGCAAAGACTTAAGGGCCCACCCAAATTTCACTCCACAAGAGGGTTCTTGCAAAGTGTCATCTAGATTTTCATTGTCTAGAACTTCTCGTCTTGCTCTTATCTGCAGAAGTTCATGTTTTCCATTACACGGGGACTTTTTACAAATTGGACATAAGGTAGGGAAGCCCAAAGTAATTTCCTTTACTTTCCCATCTACAGGCAGATGGGTTGTCCAGGTACCATTGCTTGTTGCCCATACAATCTGGACTTCAGATTGTACTCCTGGTACATCCTACAACTACTTTATAATTCATTTTGCCTTGTTTATGTTTGATCCCTCTGCAAGCACAACCAATTTGTAGGGCTATTGCCAGGGGTGGCATCTGTTTTACCTCTACATCATCCGAGGTGCAGTCATAAGTTTTATTACATGCCCACCAACTTACTTTGTCTGCCCTCATTCTGCTACTAGTGGCAGTGTATGCTACTGCTGGATCTGTTTCATTCTGGGAGCCTTCCCACTTAATACACCAAGGGGTGTTTGCCATATATTGGAATTTTTGAAGTATACTCACAGACCACGTACTGTCCCAAGGCTCTATCTGATCTTTCTGATCCTTGGCCTCACACTCCCATCCCAGAGTGGTTTCTGTAACATTTTCTATAATCTTTTTATAGTGTGGCAAATAGCATTGCCATTGTGTGATGCCTCCTGATTCTCCCATAGGGGTTCCTAGTATGCCATCACTTAGAATACAGTCTTTCTGGCTCATAGGTCTCATCCATGATCCTATTTTCTCCTAAATTTCCTTGACTACTTGCCTCGACTTGGGTACCTGTTTGCATGCAATTGTTTTGTTCTTTTGTATTTCAGGTAGTTTTGATGTTATGATTCCCCAATTTACTGGGTCTCCTGCTGTCTTTGGTACTGGCAGGCAGGCAGTTACTCTACTGGTGTTTGCATTTTGACAAAATCTTTGACTAATCCAATCATCACATTCTCAGCCCGAACTGCATTAGAAACTTTTATCACCTCTGTTTCTGCTTGTACCTCTCTCTTCATTCTAGAATGAAGAGTGGTTATTTGATCTTTTTGCATTCCACATCCCAAAGACATTAATGACCATAACATTGGCACAATTACTGATAGCATTCTCAAAGCAATTAAACACATCTTATCAGCAGCCTTGTTGGTTCCACAGTTTACACAGTCTGTGATCCAGGATGGATTTTCTTCACTCGGGTATAGTGAATCCAGGGGTCCATGCTGGCTACTTTGGCTGCTGTAAAGGTGGTCAGCAGTACCTGATGGGGTCCACTCCACTTTTCTTTCAACGGTTCTTCGTTCCAGTTTTTAATGTACACCTCGTCTCCTGGATGTATGTTATGAACTGGATTCTCGAGAGCTGGTGGTCTACTCCACACGAGGGTGGTCGGAGCTGAGCTGAAGTTTTCCCGAGAGACAGAATATAATGATACATTTTCTGCTTTCCTGTGACGTGTTCATTAGGGTTAGGCTCAGGAGATTCATATGGTTTCCCCATACAATATCTCATAAGGACTGACTGACATCCCACTCCCTAGGCTTTATCTGAATCCTTAACAGTGCTATTGGCAAAGCCTGGGGCCACTGCAACTTGGCTTCTTGGCATATTTTACTGATTTGCCTTTTTAATGTCTGATTCATCCTCTCTACCTGTCCACTTGACTGGGGTCTCCACGGTGTATGGAGGTCCTAAGTTATGCCCAGCCATCTACTTACCCTCTCTTACAACTGTAGCTATGAAATGGGGCCCCTATCTGATGATACCCCAGGGTACCCCAAAAGTGGGAATAATCTCCTGTATTAACCACTTAACTTGCTTGGTTTATGCGACAGGGAAGGGCTTCTGGCCATCCAGAAAATGTGTCAACTCCTACTAACAGGTATTTGTATCCTCAAGTTCTTGGCAATTCTACAAAATCTGCCTGCCAATAATTCCCTGGCTCTATTCCTATCCGAATTCTTCCTAGCTGTGACTGTCGCCTAGCCACTGGGTTGTTTTTATGTAGTTGAGTTGTGAACTCGCTCAGCAACACTCACCAGGTCCCATCTGGGTTGCCAAAATTAGCATTCAGGAACATAATAATCAAAAAATGATTATATGTCGGTGCTTTTATTGAAGAGCTCTGGGTGTTGGGGGTATGAACCCAAATCTGACTCCGATATGCATTTGGGATGAACATGTTTTTATATTATATCGTTAGATAACATTCATTGTAATTATTAAACTTATATTGTTCTATTGTATACATAGATTTCAGCCAAGCATGGCTCCTCATGGCCCCCTTAAATTTCTAACATAGTTTCTCATGATTCTTCTTATGATTATACAATAATTATATTTAATTACTAAACAATCATCACATCTGACAATTGTATCATTTATCATACTGCTTACACAGGTGCAATGATCTGGCAAAACACAAAGCCTAACATTTTCAGAGTCTATCTTTAACATTTTCCAGGGCTCCACTATCAGACATAATGAGGAAATGAGATTTTTCACATAGTTTTTAAAATGAGAAAAATGACAGTAATCCTGTTTCTCCTGTGCCTTCATTTTTCAGGGTAATACTGACACTCACTAAAGTAGTATTTTGTTTGATTGAAAAACAAACCTCCCATAAAAGTGGGCTTACTCTGTTGTTCTGCCAATTTAATCTCTGAACCCAATGAATGCCAGATGTCAGCTTGTGTATTCTATTACAGCTGCATTGTAAGGCATGTCCAGGTTACCCCTTTGTGGCTGTTCAGAAAGGATGTACTTGAAAACTTTTGGCAATAATCACTTCTTTTTATGTGAACTTAAAAATTTTTGTTAGTGATTAGAAACTCATTACATAATACAGAGTTCCCTGGCAGCTGTTACCTGCCCTCCTTATTCTCTTCTATCTCATAAATGTTCTATTTTAAAACCATTATTCACATAAATAATGGTGATTTTTTTTTTCAAAATGGAAGACCTAACTCACTCTTAGAAGTATTTATAATGGTCAAATAATAGTAGTAAAAATGTATATGCAATTCTTCTGTATCTGGAGTATAGAAAACAACTCAGGAGAATTTTATTCTCCTGATTTTAATTATTTGCCTCATATACCACCAAGAAAGAATGAGGAAGATATTAAATCTTTCCTCATAAACACTATGAATATTGTGGTTCAAATATGATACATCCAGATTTCAGGAGGCATTTTCTGGGACTCTTAGATTATTTAAATATTTCAGTCATAGGAAGTATTAAATTTTGACTCCTACTGCTAGTGTGACTTTCAATTATTTTAGAATATTTAAAGAAAAATTTAACTGTTTGAGAAATGTATTCCTGAAGTTGGTTCTCAAACAGTCCATCTCCTCCATATAGAGCAGGGTTTCCGAGTTTGTTTTATGCCATTCCTGGAGGTCCTGCAGACTCCCAGCTCTAGATCAGCTGTCACAGGTGGCAGGACTCTGTGCCACTGTCTTGGCAGGCACAGAGCTGTTCCCCAGACCTGCAGGAAGGAGGCTGTGGGAGCTCTGGAATTCCAGCTCCCTGACTGTTGCTGTGCCTCCTGAGCCTTCTCTGCACAGCTTAGGCGGTGCTTGGTGACACCCTCTCTGCCACCAGGAGACAGAGACACCTTCTCCTGCACTGCTGTGATATCCTGCATCTGGGAGCTGAAATGAAGTTTCTAACCTGCTTAGGCTGCATTTGTTAGCAGGAACACTTCCACTTACTGCCAAGGGAATTCTGCACTAGCAAGAAGTGCCAAGCCTGGATATTCACAACAGGAAGGGATGTTTCTCTGACTAGGCCAGGAAATGTTAGTGGATATTTCATAAAGTCTGCAAAGCTTTGTGGTCTCAGGCATTCTTACACTCATTTTATCAAAATGTTGCAATGCCTTATTTCATGTAACTTTCAAATCCTAACCATATATATTTTGGTATCTAAACCAAAATAGAGATAAAATGGGCAGTTACACTCCTTTGTGTAAAAAAAAGTGTATAGGATTACATTTTTTATTGCAGAAGCAGTACTGTCAGCAAAGTGAGATAAGAAAATTTAGGAAGCAGAATTATTTTTTTTTGAGTGGCCTAAGTTATTGTGCTAGGTGTAAGTTGATATTATCTCTACTTCCAGTCTACTAATTTTTAAATTTAGAAATATAGTCAAGTGAACATGCTGTATCTGACAAACTTATTCAGTCTTTGTGATGCCATGAATAAATATTTAGATTGAGACAGGACAGCTTTCTCTAGCTGAAGAAGCAGACAGAAAATAGAACCAAGCAATGGTGATGTTTATCATGCAGGAAATTAATTTCTTCTCAGGAAAGTTCCATGGAGAAACTGGGCATACCAGTACAAGGCAGTATTACGGAATTTATTTGACATCTGTACCTAAGATTAAATCTCTGTAAGAGTATTTGAGGCATGCTTTTTCCTATAGGACATTTTTGACAGCATTTGGTGGAATTCACAGATGTGTCCTTAGGTGACAGTTGCCTTGATAGAATTTTGACAGAATCCTGAAACTCTTTTGTTAACAACTGGTAGGTGCAGTACAGCAGGAGGGTAGTACTGATCTATTTCATGGTCCTGAAGTAACAGTCTCCTCTAACAATGATTTGTGATCTGTGGTGGGTGAATTTCTTGTCAGATAAGTTTGTACAATTCCCAAACCTCTGCTAACTTTGACAGCAAAATGATGAATAAATGTCTCTACAGTCTTTTTTGACATGTGCATGTAAAACCTGCCAGCAGTAAGGATGCAGTAATGCAGACTTGCCAGTCCATCTTCAGAGAACTGTTCCTGTGGAATTTAAGCTGAAAGGAATGATTAGAGAGTGGCTGTATTTTAAATGGCACAATTCTAAATTATCTTCCATCAGCTTTACAGGAGTGGTTTTGCAACAATCAGAATATTGTCTATTGAGAGTACCTTGGGTTTTGTTTCTAAGGTCATTGTCTTTCAAAGATTTTCTGCTGAACTTTTAAACTTTCTGACTCATTTCACTCTGAAGGAACAAAAGATAAATTGCAGGGTAGGCTGTAGAAGGGCTAAATTTCTAGAGATTAAAAAGTAATGATGAATTGTGTGCAAAATGGCACTGGTACTCCTGCACCCTTCCCTTGGCAATTTCACTCCCCTGTCTGGAAATTCAGTTGCCGAAAACTATCCCAGCATCAAAAATGAGGAAAGCTTTCCAGCCTAGAGGTATATGATATTTCATGTCAACAGCAGAAGAAAATGGATTGACATGATTAGCTACATTTTGTATCCAACAAGAGCTTGCCAGGAAGATAAAGAAATGTTATTGATGGTCAATTAATCTTTTCTTTTTGAAAGCCTAGGATGTGAAAAGGCCCATCAGGGTTGATTTGCAGGCTCAAATAGACACTAAATCTTCTTTTAGATGCCAGTATTTAGATGCCACTAGCATTCACAAAAACCTTTACTCAGCTCTTTGACTGGGGGACCAGTTGTCCCTCAGGGGCAGTTGTCCCTCAGCAGTGACAGGATTCACCTTTTGACCTGGGGCTCTTTATAACAGTGGTAAAACAGCTCTGTACAGTGGTGCCTCTGGGAAACAGATGAGAACTGTCCTGCCTTGGAGCAGGCATGTGGAGTGGGGTTTTGGGTGTGGATCTTCCATTTCTCCCGATAATATCTAATGTCTAATGCAGAGAATGTTCTGTAAATAATCGCAGACCTCAGTTCTTCCCCTTGTTCCAGATTCTGTATAAAGGATTCTACTTCTTGTAACCATCAGACCTGGGGCTTTCTTAGAATTACTTTTAACAGTGGTCAAAAACAGCTCTGTACTTTTGGCAAAGGTGCATTGGGAAACAGATGATGAACAAAAAAAAACCTGATAATTTTTGCCTTGGAGCAGGCAGCTAATTTAACCACTTTTGGGGTTTGGGTGTTATGGATCTTCCATTTCGTTCTCCTAATGATTCTAATGTCTGATGCCGAGGAGAATGTTCACTAAAGGTGTGAGAGACCTGGCCCTCAGTTCTTCCCTTGTTCCAGGGACATGCAAATTAAAGGAAAACCACTTCTTAGACCTCAGACATACAGAAAAGAACCAGTAACCATCAAACTGCAGAGAAATTAGACTGATGTTTTCAAATTGCAAGCTACTGAACCTGCAAAACTTTCTTAGAATCCCCTCACCCTGATAAAAGCATCCAAAGCCAACTTTTAACAGAACAGACTGGAGATCAACCAGTCACATGCAACAGTGCTTTCCTTGACACTCAGAGCCACCTGGGGAACCTGCAGATCCGTCAAGCCACCCTATCCATTGAAATTTTAATAAAGGCATTATTTTAGAAAAAGTCTCCTGCCCTGTTTATTTCACTCTACATATTTCTGAATGAGAATTTTAAGAAACAATCATGTCTATAAATTGAAAAGTATTGTAATGTGCACAAAAGGATTTATATGTAGGGTTCAAATAATTCAACTCCAGTTCCTTTCAGTCTATCTAACTGCTGTCAGAAGTTTCCCCAAGAGTGTTTTTAATGTTTTAGGAGCAATTCTGAAACAAATAGTTTAATTTAGTAATTGCTTCTAATGGCAATCCTATTTGAGAAATGAGAGAAATGGGCAGAGATTGCAGTACTGCACAGGAGAAGGTAAGATTCTACAGTCTGAAGGTTAATGTTGTTGGGAAAACATTTTAATACTCCCTGATGCAAATTTAGGCAAAATATTAGGCTTTACTTGTCTACCACTAAGATTCCACATTTTATTTTTAAAAAATGTCTTTCTCTTTTGAGAAGTACAGATGGCAGTGTTGAATAAATTCCTGGAGCTGTATCTTCACAGAATATATGGAGATTTAGTTTTTGTGCTGATGATCCAAAGCTTAGTTAGTGTCTCTCTAATTATTCTCCCAGGTCAGTGACCACTTCATTGTATTATCTTAAATAATTAAGTGGATAAAGCTTCTGCTAATACTGGAGAACAGCAAAAATTTTTTTATCCTGTATAAATTGAGCATGAGTGAGGTGCTTGCAAGGTAGTTAATCAAAGTAAAGGGCAGCATTTTGAATCCAGCTGTTTAGTTCATCTAAAAATTTCTAAAAATTTCAGTTCTGTCAAATGCATTGAAATTATGCAGATTACATTAGCCATGAATTTGCTGAATTCATATTTTGAACTTTTTATTCATATAATTAAAAGCTCTTTTAAGCTGAATTATTTCATAATTAGATATTATTTGCATTCAAAGGCATTAAAGGCATTTACTGGCTTCCCAGCTAGGTAACATCAGAGGCTGGCACAGTAGGCCTGGGTACTGTCAGTGTGAATAGGCTCTGCTCAAAGCTCTTCACCACTGGCTCTGTGAGAAACAATCCATTCAAGTGATGGTCACAGCCCGAGTGTCAGTAGCCACCAAAAACTCTGGGAATTCCAGCATGAGCCCTACTGAAGGCTCTGCTCTGAGCTCAAGAGCTGTTCCCAGTGCTGCAGAGGATTCAAATGTGGGGTTTTTGAGTGGTAACTGAGGGAGCCTGGGTTTCTTTTGGAGTTGTGCATTGTAGTTGAGTGCCTGTCATGTTAAAGAAGCCCTGACTGAAAACTGAGTAAAGATATACATAAAGTGTAGTTTCTCTGGTGTCTAGCCTGGAATATTTTTAAGTCTTCTGTCTTGTGTTTAAGTGTCAGGAAACCTGGCCAATGCATCTATCAGGTAAGGACTGAGAATTTTTTGTACCTACAGTAGGAAAGACTTGGCTTCCCAAGAAAGAAACAGTATTTTTGGGCGAAGAGAAATGCTCAGAGTGGGAGGGGGACCAGGACTGTACCAACTCTGTGCAGCTGAGTGGCTTCTGCTTTGTGCAAACAGACGGAAGTATAGCAAGTCTAGAGGAGAGACAAGCTTTGTTACAAATTTCTAGCCAGGTTGGGGATTGTCATCTCTGTCGTCACCAGGTACGTTCTCTCAATATGATGAAGTTTCATCATGTTGAGATGTTTTATGGTGCTGGGAGGTCGATTAGAGCGTCGTTGATGATTTTGAGGATTTGGTGGTTTTTACGAAGGTTGAGGGCCATTGGTTGTTTCTGTATGTGGATATGAGGATGATGAGGATGGATAAGGCTAATGATCCTAAGTAAGCTTTGATTAGGCCTGAGTGGAGGGTGGTGGCAGTTTTGGTTGCTATTAGTTGCAGGTTGGCTAGTCCTTCTGGGCCTAATATTTTGTATCAGAAGAGGTCAATTAGGTGGGAGGCAATGCTTTGTCCTCCCTTGAGGAAGTTGGTTATGCTTAGGCGATGGATTAGAGGGTTAAAATATCCTAGGGATGTTGAAAAGTTTGAGAAAGGAGTTTGTTTTGTGAGGATGAGTGTTTGGGCTATTTTTGAAATTTCTAGGGCTAAAGCGATGCCTAGGGCTGTTACAATTAGGGAAGTTATTTTAATGGAGAGTGGCATGGTTATTGGAGGGGTTTTTGTGGGGATGATGAATGAGGTGATGAGAAATCCTGCCAGCATGCTCCCTAGTGCAAGGCAAGTGATGGGGGAAGTTAGTGTGGGGTTGTTTTCAATTACTGGGGTAATTGCAGAGTCATTCTGGGGCAGTTCTTCCTTGTGTATTTTGTGTCTCTCCGTGTCACACACAGACACGGGGACAAGAGGCTATGAGAATGGGCAATAGGGTTGCCACATAAATATCCCATTACCTCTCTTCTCATTTCTATGGACTTTGTTCAGTATGACTGAGACACCTACACTTCATTTAATTTTTTCAACTCCAGCTACTCTCCCTTCTTCATTAAGCAAAAAAGTTCAGACCTTTCTCTTACAAATAAACAAAATAATGTTTTTTTCTGTAATTTCATCTTCAAAATCGACTGGACCTATTGTGCTGAGGGATTGCCAAAATATTAATTTTTAAATGGGGTCAGAATTAATCTGACAAGATTTTGCAGGAAAGTACTGGTTTGCTTTTAACAAAAAAACCCACGATTTACATGTGGGAAATGAGTCTAGGCATTCAAATGCCAAAAACTGTGTAAGTTTAAGGAATATAGCAGCATATTTCAGAAATGGCAAATCTTGAACTGCTGTGGATCTAGGATTTCACCCTGTGATATCCATAGTCACACTGGAAGTATGTTAATGCTGGCAGAAATGTAACACTATCACTTCTGTTCTTAATTTAATTTCATTTATCTCCTCCTATTCTCAGCCTACTCTTACCTGAAGTGTCTGCTGAATTGTGCTAGGGTGCTCATCCACAGATGAAGCCAAGGGAAAGCACATAATCCCATCTCCTTGTCAGAATGTTTGAGTTCAGTGTACTCACTACACCTCCAAGGAAAAGAGCAGGGAAGTAAGCAAAGGCAGCAGAGGTATGGAAATTGTTTGGCATTTAGTTCTGCTATTTTATGAAATATGAGCAGAGAGGACAAAGAAAAGGTGAGTATTTTTTGTTTACATGATGCCCTGCTGGTAAGACATAAACCTTTAGGTTACTTATCTATGTCCTGTGGAGCACCTGATGGCTGGGGAGATGTACTGAAGATCAAACTGCTGTGATTTTTACATGCAGTATTTTCCTAGGCAATGTTTTTGTTTTCCTTTATAATTGCATTTGTTGGATAGCACAGTCATGTGTAGGCTGGCTCACCTGCAAATGCAATCACTGTCATTATCACAGTTACATAGAAACTGAAGGGTTTTATTCATATCTACATCAAAGCTTCTTTAGTCTTCTTTGGTGTTTTAATGTTAAATGCAATAAATATTCTTCAAATCTCTTTACACTGTCAGAGTGGAATGAAAAACCTTACTGCATATGAGAATCTGGCTGATAGTGTACCCTCAGTTGCTCACACCTGGGGACAAGTCACAGAATGGTTTGAGTTGGAAATTACCCTAAAGATCATCTCCTTCCAACCCCACCAGGGGGGGACATCTTCTCCTGTTCCAGGTGGCTTAGAGCCTCATCCAGCCTGGGCTTGGACACTTCCAGGCCTGGGACAGCCACAGCTTCTCTGGACAACCTGTGTCAGGGCCTCTCCACCCTCACAGGGAAGAATGTTTTGCAAAATATCTAATCCAAATCTTTTGTCAGTTTGAAGCCATTCCCCCTTGTACTGTCACTCCAGGCTCTGGTAGAAAGTTTCTCTTCATCTTTCCTGTAGGCTCCATTCAGGTACTGGAAGGCTGCAGGTTACCCCAAAGTCTTCCCTTTTCTAGGCTGAACAACCCCAGTTTCCTTAGTCTTTCCTTGCAGCCAAGGTGCTCCATCCCTGAGATCACCTTGGTGGCCCTCAAGTCACATGATGCAGAGCAAGAAAAGACAATCTATTTAGGACGGTGTTTTGTTTGTTTGTTAGTTTGTTTTCCTGCCTATATGCTGATGAGTTTTGCATTCATTTTTATATCTACATACCAACTTTTTCTCTAAACTCCAAAAGTAAATTTTTGGTGATTTTTTTCCTCCTAAGTCATTGTAAGAGAAAGAAATCTGTAGAATACTTTGGGACTTACCAGTCAGTTCTGAGTTTCTCTGTGTAAGGGCAGCTTGGCTGAAGGGAAGGCATGCAAGGCATGCTTGCATGAGAAGCTGGCAAATGGGCAGATGAGGCTGGGAGCTGTGCCCTTAAAAGAATCCTAGGAGAGATGTACATTTTCAAGGAAGTGCTCTGGGAACTCTGAGACTGTGCTGCTTCATTTATCCTTGGAAATTAAAATGAAGAAGAAAATGCTGTGAGCAGCTCAATATGATTATCATTGGTGACATGCTGCAGGACTTAAAATTGCTTGTGGCCATGGCCTTAACTGCTAATGAGTAAATTTATCCCTTGGTTATGCCTGTGCTGCTCCACTGACTCCATGGATCTGTTATGGCAAATGGGAGTGAAACTGGAATAAAGCACTTAAACTGAGCAGCTGTAACTGAAATGCTGATCACAACAGTAAGCATTTTTGGAGAAGACATTGTAAGAAACAGGTACCTGTTTCATACAATGTTTTCTCCAAATGTGTTTTGTTTGCATTACTCATTCACAGTCTACTTTCTCCTGTGAATAAACTTGTAGAGAGCTTTGTAGACATTTGGCTAGCTGAGAGAGGGCACGTAGACGCAGTACCATTAACAAACTGAGAAGGACACAGGCCTAAGAGTCAGCAGTCAGTGTCCAATGACAAAACTAGGCCATTATAACCTTGCTGCAACATGAGGATGTGGGAGAGTAGGGCCCTGCCAGAATAGGAAGAATAGTTTCAATAGTTGCAATGAAAAACCTAAAAGAATGTAGAAGTAGGTGTAACTGTATGATAAGTAAACCAACCAATCCTGAGCTCAGCTTTGCAATATGTATGAACTTCATTAAATCTAATATAAATGTATGTGACTACCGATCAATAAATGAGATCTGCTGATCACCCATATTGGCGTGCCGCTTTTCTCCCGCCGATCCTACATAAACTGTAAAAGTGATCAAACACAGGCTAGATCATAAAAAAAAAAGGTGCGAACTAAACATAATGAGTAATGTTCTTTCTCAGAAGATTCAAATGAGAAGGTGCAAGGGCTGCTCTGCTATATACACATGTTTTTGGACACACATAGGAATTCTGTGTGGATGGACCACACTGATATCCAAATTGGCTCAGAAGCTGGCATTATGGGATTTGAAATATTTGAAGCTGAGGCTTCGAGAGTTTCCTCCATGAATGTGGCTTCATGAGTTAAAGCTCCGCAGTGTCCTGTTTATTCATAATTACTCTCAAGAAGCCCTTGTTAAAATTCTTGCTGGTTTTGACAATAAGATAGAAGCCTTGTAGTGAATGGCATCTTTAAAATAAAACATTTCTGCTTGCATCCCTTAATATCAGCTTTTTCTGATGTGCTATTTTTCCATCTTCTGTATATCTTCTGTGTTTTTTGTTTTGCTTAAGAGTCATTCTCCTCACCTGAGGTCACAGACATTTGCAAACCTTCTGCCTGAAACAGCTTCAATGAATTCTCTAAGCATATGCATTGCTTAGCTGTATGACTGATGAACTCTGATCAGTTCCTTCAGAGTAATAATACTCAGCCACTGGCACTGCTGAATTAGGGTAAACATGTAAGAAAAACCTCTTTTAACTATGGTCTCATAAGAATTCACAAAGTTAGCTATATGCAATGGTGAGTAGACACATTGACATGGCTTGAGATACTGGTAATATTCCACACAGGTTACACAGCTGAATTTACCCCAGTTTAGAAATAGCCAAAGTTCTTTGGAGGCTACTCCTTCATCTCTGCAGCATGGATAAGAGGGTGTCCAGTACTAAACAGACAAAAAATTGGATCATTCATTAGTTTTAGCCTCTGTGGTAACAATAAGAGTGTTGTAACAAGTTAATGAGAAATAAGGTGGTTAATGAAACTGTCATTTAATTGGATAATAATTAATATGGCAGATAAAAAGCTATTCCCAGCCCAGGGGGCAGCCATTCCAGAACTGGACTGAAGCATAGAAGTACACAGGAGTTGTTGTTGTCTTTCCTTCTCTACTGGTAAAAGAGGGACTTGGACTCCAACACCTCCAGTCTGGCCTTTTTTACAAGAATTAACAAAACAAACTTGGCCCAAATGATGTGGCAAACTGAAAGGACTTTGGTGTATGTCACATTTTATGCAGTTAGTGTTGTTGGTTGGTAAGAGAGTTACTTGCCAGGGTAATGCACTGTGAAACCTCTCCTGGATTACTGTTCAGTCCCTTTGGCCTCCTGTACCTCCTTATCACATAATTCCCTATTGGATCAAGGTTTAAAATGATGAATCAAGGTTGATTATGGTTAAATATGTCCTGATTAAGTCAAATGGTTTGATGGGCAGGGCAGTTTTTGATGGAGGTATTATTTACAAAGTAAAACACTCCTGTTGGTGACACCCTGGCTGTTTCCACCTGGGATGGGTGCCAAGGGGACACAGAACTCATCTACCCTGGCCATTGCAACCATGGTTACATCTTCTGTGCTACTCTTTGGATAATGCTGTAGGACCTTGTTCTGGTCTTTCTGAGTGCCACTGAGGGAACCCCAGCCAGCCCTGAGACGGTGAACAGCAGGGGGGGGCACCCTCCTGTGCCCCGGGGGTACACATGGCAGCCAGGCTGAACCTTAGGGGTACGGAGGGCAGCCGGGCTGATCCCCGGGGGTACGGAGGGCAGCCAGGCTGATCCCCAGGGGTATGGAGGGCAGCCAGGGCTGATCCCCAGGGGTACAGATAGCAGCCAGGCTGAACCCTGGGGTACAGATGGCAGCCAGGCTGATCCCAGGGGTACAGAAGGCAGCCAGGCTGATCCCTGGGGAACAGAGAGCAGCCAGGCTGATCCCTGGGGGGACAGAAGGACAGATGGCAGCCAGGCTGATCGCCTGCAGCAGAGGAGATGCTGGAACAACAGTGGAAGATGAAGGAGTTGACTCTTAGCAGAGGTTAACCCAAGGTTTATTTCAGGAGCTCCAGGGAGCCCCTACAACCTCAGGGAGCCTCCTGCTGAGAGCCCCAGGAGAGGTGCCAAGGTTACATTTAAAGGGAGGTGGAAACCTAAAGTAGATAACATTTTACTAACCAATAAGTGACCCTACGGGATGGGTACTGGGGGATAGACATTTAGGACAGCATATGGGGCAAGGCTTGGGGGGCTGACCCCTGGCCTCTGGCTAATCATTCGACATCCTGGACCAAAACTAGATGGAGGGATGGGATGCTGAGTGATTGACAGAGAGCCAGGGTGGGGATTTGGGGATGATCTCAGCAAAGGAAAGGGATTACACTGGTAAAGGGAGGGGGTACAATCTGGGGTAAACCATTTGGGAAAAATACGGGGATACAAAACCAAAACTATTACAAAGTATTACAAAGTATAAAAACACACTACAACAGGAGCTGAACCCATTGCTGAGAAAAAGTGTGTGGAAAAATGAGTTATTCTGGAACTGCATTGCTGAACCTCGTGTGTACAAAGAAGCAATTTCCTGGCCCTTTGTGCTTCACCAACTTTGCAGCTCTAGCCCAGTGAGCTCAGCATAGGAAAGTTTTAACCAGGTGTCTCTGTGACAGGTAGATTGCTTTCAAAATGCCAGGAACCTTAGTTCAATATGGAGAGCTGCAAAAGGAAGGGGTAACAATGCTGTTTTACTGCTGATTGTGAAATAAATTTGACAAAGATGAATCCCTAAATGGATGTTGCCTTGAAAATGCTCTAATATTTTCTTTAAAAAGTTCCTGTTGTGTAGAAGTTTATTACTTCTTAATTGGATTTCATTTTATAGTGAGAACATCCTGAATGCATGTTAATTGTGTGATATCAAATGAGCCATGGATTTTTATAAATGTGTTAAAATAAAAATATACTCAAGAAATAATATTCTGTATGTCTCTCTCCCTCTGTCATAATGCCTAAAATTTACTAATATTTTATCATTGCTTCAGCAACTATAGATAACACCAGTTATGAAAAGGCAGCTTTTTCTAGTACCTTTTCCCAAACACCTGGGGTGGTAGTTAATTTGAATTTTAGCATGTGAGAGAGAACTAAGAACCATTACAACTGCCTATACAGTTTCCTGATTAAATATTAAATTCATCTGATAATTAGTGCCTGGTTTAATTAGATTACTTCTGGTATTTGGACTAAAATGTTAAGTGATCTCACCTGGAAACAAGAGCAGACATGCAGCTGAGATGAGCACCACCTCACAAGAGAGACAGAGGCAGATGAGTTTCTTATGAAGAGGGATTGTGAAGAACTACCAGGACAGTCTGCAAAATATTACCAAAAATCTTGTCATGTGCCTTGTCACCTCACTAGGGTGAAATATTTAATTTCCCTTCTCTAGGCTGTTTATTGTAACTGGAACAAGGGAAAAGCCAGATCAGGTGTCTGGCTGCTAGCTGATAACTTGAGGACAGCTAAGGCAAGAATGGAACTGGAATCAGGAACACTGTCAGTAATAATTTCAGGATATTTTTAAACCTTTACCTCTTGAGTTGCTCTAAGTCCCCCAAGGGTATATCTATACACAACAAAGAGCCAGCTGAGCTCTCTTTAACCAAGATGATATCAGGAAAGGGAATGGTACAACTTTTTTATTGTGTCATTACATGACTTTTATAATGTATTGCACAATGTAAGTAACTTCAAAGAGATTGTTGGTAGAAAACTCATGTTATTCTACAGCTCTTTCATAGAAGTATTAATATACACATGCCCATGACTAAATTGTTTGTTTATTTATTTTAATAATACCAGTCCTCATCACAAAAGCAATGTTTTACAACTTCTTTCTATATACATATAGTCATATGTCTTCCAAGTCTCCTTTTGTCTTTTCAAGGTGTTTTCTTGTTTCACCTATCTTTCTAATTCTCTTTAGGTGGCAGGTGTTTTTCTGAACACTGGTGTTATCCATATTCTAGGAGTTTATGAACTGTTCCAAAACTAATGTGGATTAGAATAAATGTAAGAAACTAATGAAGAATATCCCTTCAGACAAAAATCAGTAGTCACTATTTGGATTATGTATCAAATGCACATTTTAGTTTGTTTTTTTTTTTTTTTTTAAACAGAAAAATATAAAATATGTGCTACCATAGAGAGATTTTTGTATATCATATTTTCAGTGCTAATTCCATTATTTTCATGACATTCATCCTTCACTTCAATGTTAATGACATGGCTGGCAAGACGGCCTCTAATGATTCAGACTGCTTTTTCACCGCCTATTGAGAGGAGTCCTCTATAGCAGTCCGTATTGCTGCAATCCCCAGTCTGGCTCAGCTGGGGGAGCGTGTCATAAAATAGAAGAACGGGTATGATGAATCTGCCCAAAAATAAAGATCTTTAACAGCAAAATAACAAATACAGAAACTGTGCAGTCTGAGGAGCAATATCCAAAGACAGGGGAGCATGGTGAACACAGCCAGGTATTGGGCTATTCTGAGGGTGAGGGTCCAATCACAAATGCAAACCTTATTTGGAACACAACTTTATTTGTAACAGGTTCCGAACTAACTGAGAGCAAGAGCCAGAAACACGACCTAATATAGAATAGTTCCATTGACATCTTGACTGCCATAACCACATTCTTCTCACCATGACCTGACTAGATATTTCCTTTTCAATACCCTGCTTCCCATAGCCTCACGTTGATTCTTCCTGTATATGATACTCAGGCTAAACCACTATTTATCTCAGCTGGCTTCGTTCCCACATGGGATAGGCACTCTTTGGTTGATTGCTTGGCTATTTGCATAATTATTCATTCAAAAAATAGTGCATGTGTGGATTTCAACAGCAGAGTAGTAGGTAACATTAATCTTCTTTGAATAATGTATTATTATTTACTTATTTTAAGTATTGAATTTTAACTACTTAAATGAAAGTATTTTCTTGTGTTATAAGTGTTTAGGGTAATTTCACTAAATAGATCTACTCTTCAGATAAATTCTGCTTTCCCTTGCTGTGATGAGACCTTTGGATTTAACCAGAATTAACATTTTGCCTGACAAAGCCTTTTCTCTTCTTATCCTGAATTTCCTGTTTCAATTCAGTGTTCTCAGGATAGTACAGGTAAAGAAAAGGATTTCTCAAACCCTCTAGCAAAGCTTGATTTAGTCTACAACCAGTTAATTGTCCTCATCTTTTACAGCATACTAGAAATCAGCTTCTGAGAGAGTACTGGTAGGAATATCAGTGTTTAAAAGACATCAATGAATTCCTTCAGATTATTTTCAGCACTTTTTTAGAAGCAATAAAAGACTACAAAGCAAATTCCTGTATAATGGTTAAACTGTAAACCATTTTACCATGTGATGGCCCTTCTTGGATGTTAATCATCCTTGTCTTTAATAGAATTAGTCACAGTCATGGTTTGTCAGAAGTAGTAGGATGGACCACTTTGGCAGAATCCATAATTCTACCTTTTTTTGAGGAAAATGTAGAGCAAACATTTCAATATGACCAAAAATCCCAAACAGATAAATTTCAGGATGGAAAAGTATGAATTGGTCAGATGCTGGGGGCCAAAGAGCAGAACTATAGCTGTTATTTAAATTTAAGATGGTAAGCTGAATGGAGCACTGCTGCTTGAGACATTTAGAGACATCATTGGGGTTTGTGGCAACATGGCCAGAGGAATATGTGAGGGATTCTGTGGAACAAGTGAAAGCACTGAGAAGCACAACTACTGCACTCCGTTCTTCATGCAGTCATTGCATTTAGTGTTTCAATTTCATTTTTGCTGATGCTGACAGGAGGGGTAGGATATTTATGCAAGGGAGATGACTGATGAGGGCTGTGGGAGGGAGCATGTGTTTTGTCAGGGTATTAAAACAGCTCAAGGTCTCTTAGCACAAGTGTTTATGGTGATGAGACAAATACAGTGACTGGGTAATAATTTGGCAATGTTTTCAAAGTGGTAAACAGAAGTGACTGGAGTAATATATGAGTTGGGGCATCATCCCAAAAATCTATCAACACTAATTACAGATTTTCTGCACCAGGTGATTGTTCAGCAAACATTTGAAGCTCTTATGCTTGTTTTGTTTGTTTGCTTCCATGAGATGCAGTCCTCGGCGTGGGACCGTAGCTCTTCCCTGCCAGTCTCCCACACTAATTTCTTGGCTTCCTTTTGCACATGGATTTATCATGGAAAAACAAGATATTTGATAATTATCTGGGCTGGAGAAAATCAGTTATGCCTCATGGGCTATCTTTCAAGGGTGAAAATTATACTGTTAATAATTGATATACATGTTATTGTTTCTAATAAGGATAATAAGGAATATATTTAATTCAGAATTGTACATGAGACACTTGAGATCTGTTCTCAGTTCTTTCTGTGTCAATATTGGTTATTGTTTGTGGTTAAAGCTCCTGCTTTTAAAGAGAAAGGATATTTCTTTGTGAGGGTAGCAAATGCACCTGTGACTGAAGGCAGATACCTCATTAATAAGGTGCATATAAATATATCTAGAATAGATGTGAAACTGTAGATAATATAAGTCAGAGTTGTGCTGAGGGACAGCTTTATTTGTAAAATCAAAATACTGGAGTTCATAAATACACTAACAGGCATACATTCCTCATAAATGACTGGGGGAGGGGAAGCAAAAAATCCAAAACCCCAAACTTTAAATACTGCCCCCCCCCATCCTAAAAAGACAAAAGAAAAAAACCAAACCCTTACAAAAAGCCAACAAACCATCAAAACCCCAACAAAACACTAGGATATTGAATATGGCAGTTCTTACATTAAAGCTTTAAAGCAACATTTTTCTAGTGGACTGCACAACCTCATTTTCAGCTTGTTGCTCCCATCTTCTCCCATGCAGGACAACTCTGTGTGCACAGGTGAGCTTGAGCACAGCAGCAGCTGCACTGAAATTAGTGACGCTCTACATTTTGCCTATCTGTACAGGCTGCAGGTGAGCTGAAGTGGGAACACATTTAATAAAACTTTTGATTGCTTCTTTTTCTCCTGGTTTCCTGGCATCTTTAAACACTTTTTCGTGGCATTCACTCCCTTGTGAAAATAGGGAGTATGGTGGCAATATTACAACTACTTCAGATTTATATTCTTACATGCATTTTTAACAGAGGGATAATGTGAGAGGAGCTTTCAAAGGGGGAAAAAGTTGTACTATATGTTGGATCTTTCTTTTTGAGGGGATTTATTTTCAAAAATATTTATATTTAATGATTGTGTTACTGTACTATGTGTACTGATTTCTGAAGGGGAGTTTAATGTTCTTGTACTTTGGTAGGTTTTCCCTTAAATTATAGATGGAATGATGCTGGTGGGAATGCTACTGCTTGAAGGAGATAAAGCACTACTCTGGCATGTTTTGCTTCAAGTCTCACACAGAACCAGCCTACTGGTCTGAGCTCCAGCTGGTGACAGTCCTCTTGTGGCGCAAGGCTAGCCTTTCCCTCTAACAACTGCCACAGACACTTGTTTCAAGGTTGTCCTCCCCCTCTAGGGCCTTTCTACACCACTGGAACAGCCTCTGTAAGAACATGGTCTAAGTGACCTTCTGTGATGTGATTTGCACAGTCTCATTAACTTTCTGATCAAGCCTAGTCTTGATCACTGCAGTCTGTAGCATTTGTCTGCAGGCTTTGCCAGGGGATCTGACACTGCAGAGAAACGTTACAGCTTAAAGTGCTAGTGCATGGCTTACTGTTGAATCTGTTACCAGTGCTTGCATGAGCTTTGCTGAAGCTGAAACAACACCATAACTTGTAACATGCTGTCATAAATCCATAATTTTTTTCATTTGTAATAGAGGTAGTTTTTTTAGGGTAAAAGCATATTAGCTGGATAGCCCCTGGACACTTCTCCAGAGAGTGTGTTTAGTTGAATCCCTGGGGCTTTGAGACTTTCTCAATAAGGTGTCAAGAATTTCAATTTATGTTAAAGAGTTTAAAAATTCCTTCCTTGAAACTGAAATAAGAGCCAGGATAGTAGCCCAAGCAGTTGCCTTCTCAGGGTAGCCATGGATGTTAAAGCATTTGACCTTAACTTCACATTGCAAACTGCTGGTGTTATCTCACCAGTTTCTGCAGGCTGTCTGTACTTATCCTGACTTCTGGGAGTAGTGGAGTGGGGATATGAAAGGGGTTTTTTGTGTTAATTTTGATATTATTATTATTGATATTATTATTTTCAGTCTAAAAAGGTAATGTTGACTAGTTGTTTAAAACCCAAACATAATACTGAGTATTCCAATTAATAATACAGTAGTTTTCTGTGGATTGGGAAGACTTGAACTTTTAGACCTTCAGTAGCTCATGAAGTGTCAGTAAGATCAACTGAGTGAAAAAGGATTTGCCCAGTTAGCCTGGGTCCTTGTGATTATTCTGGCACTTGTTTAAATTACTGGGTTTGTTACATGTGCAAAAAGCAGCAGCCCTGTAAGTGCCAGAACTCTCTGCTAATAAGTAGAACAAAACATTTTCGTTTTCTTGTGACTGAAGGAAATACAGTGTGTTTCCATAGGTAAGTATTTTTTTGGACAAGTCTATCTCTTTTTGTTAATAATCCCACCTATGTTCTGATTCTGACTGAAATTCATCCTCTAGGCTCAAGTTGTTTAGCAGACTCTTCTGGCTTTTACCTCTGGGTGACCAGAATAATTGGATATTACCAACTACAGATAATAACTGGAGATTGACGGGATCTGTAGAAGAGTTCCTGCTCTCCATTAACCCTAAATGTGCTCCTGAGGGTAGAAGAAAAGCAGTGGTAGAGAGTTCCACAGCCAGGGGTGTGGCCATAAACTACTTCAGAATTATCAGCTCTAATGTTTTCTTTTATTTTTTTAATAGTGAATAGAGGAATTTTGAAGGCTGGGATGGGAGTTTAAATATCTTTCAAGAAGGAGTGGCAAAGAGGTTGAAAGCTGCTTGGTTTTAAAGAAAGAAGAGAGAACGTGAGATAAGGAAGTGCAGCATCCAGAGGAACACAGGAGTCTTTTAGGGCCTGTTTAAACAGAAACTCAGAAGTTTTCTTTTGATACACCTTGGTGGTTTTGTTACACCCGCACACAGCCCAGTGTTGCTGTGCTAATTGAAGATTTAGTCATCCAGGAAGATTAGCCCAGTGTAGTCCTTGAAAATTACATATCATGTCATTAAACTAAAGTTAATGCTGGACAGTTTGTTGCAGAAAGTTAATAATTTAAACTTTCCTCCAGATCCTTGGAGAGACATGAGAAAAATTACACTCTTACTCTTTTTCAGAGTGTAGTCTGCATTTTATTTTTCTGGTGCTAGGAGGTGTGCATTTAATCCTCATGGTGTTGTCTTTTTGATTCTGTTACTCCATGGCCATCACAAAATATACAGCATTAAGAAACAAAGTCCTACATTTACCAAGAACTCCATATTATATTAGCCAAACTTTGCTATTAACATTTCATGAGCAGAGATTAATAAAACATTACAGAATTGAATATTTAATATTATCAATTGCTTCTGATTAGCAAGCTTATGAACACTGTGGAAAAATATGATAGGTTGAACACTTTTCAGTATTATATGTGATGCTGGAAGGGTAAACCTATTACTTTAGCAAGTCATAGTTGATTTGGTGCAAATCACACGTTAATTTAGCAAGTTTATTCTTTTAACCAAACTAATAATAAATAATTGTTATGTCAGTACTTGTCAGTTATTAGTTTATACTTTGACTGGCATGCAGGAAGTTTAATTTTTTTCAATAGGTTTCTTCCTGCATAGTTTATTTGGCTAACTTTGACTAAATAATTCTCAAATTGACCTGGAGGCGATTTGTTGGCAGGAAGACAGATTTTTTTGCACATCAAAAGATTTTGTTCATGTATTCTGTCTTCAGAAGAGCTGTTTCATAAGATGCCTATCTTTAGAAAGTATTTATGAGGCAATTAAATAGTATTTATTTATGCCCTTATGCACCAAAATAGGGCAGACTTTGTAAAAGTCTTGCTCAGGCTGAGGAATAATTTGCAAGAGTGGATTGAGCAAAGACAATCTGACACCACTAATATCACTTCTATATGCTACCTCTTTCCCCAGTGATGGAGATTTTTCTCCATTTTCCTCTCAGCAATTTTTTTCTCTTCTCTCCATTTTTAAAGGCTGTATACTGGTATTGGGAGAAGACTAGTAATAGAGAGTTATACTAATGAAAGCACATGCTCATCTAGATACCTTTCTCTTCCATTTTTAGCTCTGAAATAATAAATCTCCCCATTCAGGGTTCTCTCTCCTCTGCATGCTTTCCGTTTTCACTGCTTGAAAAGTGGATATTTTCATGAGCCCTGTACTAAAACTTTTATTTTCTGAATTGAAAGGGTTTTGGTCTTTTCTGCAGTGGTTACTGTGAAGAAAAAAATCTACATCCTCTCATAGCTTTGCTCACTTGGGAATTCAGCCACTTTTCTGGGATTTTATATGGTCCCCTGTGGTATTTGATAATTCTTTAAATGGCAATGTAT
The DNA here is from genome assembly GCA_024865655.1 of Emberiza elegans. Lineage (NCBI taxonomy): Eukaryota > Metazoa > Chordata > Aves > Passeriformes > Fringillidae > Emberiza > Emberiza elegans. The sequence goes on from JALJVW010003870.1 coordinate 44,077, forward strand.
TCTGTCACCCTCTTCTGTTCCTTGAAGCTACTCTGTTTGTCCTGAAAAACTCTTCTGTTCGGTTGTTTGTTGTGGAAATTCTCATCTTTTCTGAGAAAGGGACTGGTAAAAAATGTCTTTATAGAAATTATTCATCTGTTGACTATCCTGCAACAACACAGGGCACAGCATCAGGGGGAGGGTTTAGGTAGAGAACACAATGAAATGAAAGGTAACTCAAACTGTCCTTCCCTCTGCCACACTGTTCCTGTAATGGTGCAGTACTGATCCAGTTTGTGCCAAGTGCTCGCAAAAGCAGGCCTGGGAAATGTTTGAAATAAGGCTAACAAGCAAAAGATGAAATGTAATGTCTGTCTTTTCTTTCTTCTAACTTTTTTTAAAAATACAAATTACTTTAAACCTTGATAGGTGAAGAGCCATTTAGAATAAATAGCACAGCTTAATCAAGACCTGTAAAGAAATTTAATTTTCTTTGCAACATCTTTTAGCCACCTGATACAATATTAAACTTCTATCTCAATTATATCATGATCCAAAGGAGAAATTCAGTACAGCTGTTAATTGCCCTTGTTTACTTAAAGCTGTGAAAAGTGCGGTTGGCGGTGTAAGAAGGAAAATACCTGAGGGTAATTGTTTCATATGCAATCATTCGGGAATATCTGAACTCAACTTGTTTGAAAGGGAAGATGAGCAAACATTTACATATGAAATGTGAATTTCTTACACAGTAAGAGTGCCCAGAGTTAGAAAGTTTATCTGCATTTAGAAGATTACAAGAGAAGAGAAATAATTTTTACATAAATGAACTATGTCAAGTGAGTGCAAACAAAGAAGGACAGAAGTCACTGAACTCAAAAGTTATGAAAGGAGAGAGGGAAAACTAACTGTTTTCAAGGCAAGTTACCATTCATACTTTGAGATTTTTTTCTGGGAGAAGACACTGACCAAGAAGTAAGAGTAAATTTTTATAAAAGTATTGCACAATGAATTTTGTTTTACAGAGGCAGAGTCCCTTTTAGAGGTGAAACTGGAACATCTCAGTCCTGAGAGGTAAAGGCAGAATCCTGGCTGCATGAAAATCAGTAGTAAAAACTGTTAACTTTTTTTAAAGAACCAGGATTTTTCTTGTGATAAATAGGTATGATTCGTGCTGATAAAATTGAAACAGTAATCAATATTTATCATATAATAATTAATAATTGGGAATAATAAAAATAGTTAAAAGTTGTAATGCCAAAAAAAGAGAGGGAGAGGAGGGGCTCCTCCCCCTCCTCCCGGCAGATGTTCACAAGGACAGGAGGAAGGAAGCTGAAGATACAGTTGCTAAAAATGAACAAGAACCTGGTTGGGTCCCAGAAAAATGCTAATTATAAGGGATTTATTGCTTCGATATGTAGATGCAGCGATATGTGCTCTTGGCTTACATTGTACTGGCTTGGTGCGCATGTGTAACCCAAAGGTGAATTAAAGGACAAAGAGGAAGACTACAATTCTTCATCAATTAAGACCCCCAAAGACTTGTGCGACCACCGAACTGAGTGGTGGCACATGCGCAGTAAAGGTGTTAATGAGGGCAGAGATTGGTAGATGACGAACCAGAACTAGAAGAATATGGTATTAACACATGGCATATAAGGGGGGAATCTTCACTTGGCAAGCTCGTACATGAGGTGGCACGGGTCCAAGAGCCCTGCACTCTGTACCCCGCAGTTATCTTTTGCTTATGCGTTATTATTAGAACCAAACTATCCCTTATTTATTTATTTTCTAAACTTTTCAATTAAAATTGCTACTATCTCAAATATTGTTTGTTTTTTTTAATGAGGGGATAATTGGACAAACATAACAATTTAGATAATTGGGCAAACATAACATTCTCATTGTTACCTATTGGAGTAAGCACTGAACTAAGAACTGGAACACTCTGGATTCTGACCTGAAAGTCTCTATGATAAATTCATTGTCATGATCTTGTCCTCCTTTTTAGGCCAGCATGGGGTTCCTCATAAACTTGTGATAAATAGGTATGATTCATGCTGATAAAATTGAAACAGTAATCAATATTGATATAGTAATTAATATTTGGAAATAATAAAACAGTTAAAAGTTTCAGAAATGCTAAAAAAGAAAGGGAGAGGAGGGGCTCTACCCCCCCCCCCTGCAGATGTTCAAGGACAGGAGGAAAAAGCAAGAGATAACAGTTACTAAAAATTAACAGAAAGAAGGGAAAATCTGGTTGGGTCCCAGGAAAATGCCAGCTATAAGGGATTTATTGCTTTGATGCTCAGATGTAGTAATATGTTAGTTTTGGCTTACATATTTGGCTTGGTGCGCATGTGTAACCCAAAGGTGAATTAAAGGACATCGAGGAAGAGGAGAGGCCTTCATCAGTGATGACCCCCAAAGACTTGTGCGACCACCAAACCGAGTGGTGGCGCATGCGCAGTAAAGGTGGTGATGAGGGCGGAGGTAGAAGTGTGATGAATCGAAAATGGGAGGAGATGGCATTGACACATGGCATATAAGGGGAGAATCTTCACTTGGCAAGCTGGTACGCGAGGTGGCACGGGTCCAAGAGCCCTGCACTCTGTACCCCGCGGTTATTTTTTTTGCTTATGCGCTATTACTGGAACCAAATTATCCCTTATTTTAATCATATGTATTGTATCCAATTATTGTATCCAATTTTATAATTTTTTAAACCATTCAATTAAAATTGATAATATCTATGATATTGTTTGGTTTCTTTTGTGGTGGGATAATTAGGCAAACATAACAAACTGCACAGACAATTAAATAAAAGATCCTATTCACATGAGCTGTCTGCTATGGGGATTCAGAGACAAGGAAACAAAGGAGGAGGGAATAAAACCACAAGTTTTTTGCCTGGTATTTGCTTTAAAATTTAGCCCTCCTATAAAATGCATTCCAAGTGTATGTGGACACCTAAGCTGTTTCTGTGCACAGGGGTAGGCATCCCAAAATAGGTAATTAACACCCTGCTGTGGGGCTAAATGAAGGAGGAGAGGATTTGGTCTGCCGTGAAGTCCATTGCTGTGGATAGTGCCCAGCCCTTCGGACTACAGATTGATCCTATCACTTTCAATTTGCCACCTACTTGTAATGATCAGTTGCTTGATGCTTAAAACACCACCCAGGGATGTGTGAAGGAGAGATACAGTCTATTCCCATCACACCTGTTTCACTTCACGTGAAGCAGTCCAAGAGTCACTGCCTGAGAGTGAACAAGCATGAACAGGACTCTCCAAGCCAATGGTTAGAGGATGGAGAAGTTCTGGTGCCAGAACAAAGGCCTTACAGAATTTTATCCTCACTGGAGGAGCCCAGGAGGGCTCCCAATCTAGGATTCTCTAATTTCTGCTTGAGAAATCAGCATGTGCCTAAGCACCATGGGTACAGAAAGGCTGATATGGCTGGACTGTGTTGTACCTACTAAGCATACTCTACAAACTTGGCCATGCATCTTGAATATTGTAAGGAAAAGAATCCATGTTTTTCATATGATTTAAAAAAATAAAGAACAGTCAATGCACAGCATGTTAAATGTCTTTCAACGAAAGCCAGTGGGTGATGTAATTACAGAAGTTCTCCGTTTATGTGTCATGGGTACTAGCCACAGTAAAAACATCTAGGTTTGTGCAGGCATCTGAGACCCCTCATGTAAATACACATATACAAACATTTGTAGTTCCACCTGTGTTGTTTATGTCTACATAAATACACAGACTTGAAGAAATCTGCAGGTTTAAGAGACCATTTGAATGAAAGTTTAGAAATTAACAAGAATTCGGGTCTAAAATAAAAATTAGTGATGCTTCAGATGGTTTAGTTATCTTGGACTTCAGTCTTAAGTAAACAATTTGAATAACAAGGTAATACTGTGCAGAATATCTTTCTCTGACTTCAGGAAACTGCTTAAATATGAAAGTTCCATGAACTTCAGTGTGACTTACATGCACTCAAACTTTTATACATGCTTCAGTCAGGATTGTGGAATGCTTTTGGCTCACTGATTGATAGATAGGACTTTTTTTCCTGGCTATTTTCATTGAACTAAAAATAGTCCAAATGTAAACCAGATATTAAAAAACTGCATTTTTTCCTATGGTATAAAAATGGTGTTTTTCAAGTACTTCTGATTTTGAATACTCAAATAGCAAACCCTAAAGTACCTAGAAATAACAAACCTTGTCCAATATTTTAAAATTAAAAATATAAGTATTTGTACAAATTCCTGAAAAATTTTGGAAATACTTCAGAGCTTGAAAACATTTTGAATCTAATCTACTAAAAATACTTGGTCAGTTTCTCCGCAAACATGTTTTGTGACACGGGAAACCTGTACAACACGAACAGGACGGGACACGCAGAAGCAGTGTCTTGAGCTTTATTTTTTAGCATCAGTCTCAATACATTGAATACAATGGAGACAGGAGAGATGCTAACAGCTCGCTGTTCCCAAAGCATGCCAAAGAATTCCAGTGTGACAGTATAACATAAGACAAGTCCAGCCTAAGATTCATCCAATCATACAGAGTAAAAGCATATTGACAGTGGTTCTGTCCAATCACCTAAAGAACACGTAACTAAGGTTAAAACAATAGCGTTCCATTCCTTAAGACAATGGTTCGTTCAGAAGAGACACAGCACAGAGCTCTATTCATGATCGGCCTTCTAATATATACTTAATATATACTTAAAATATACTTTTTGCAATTTAGGAAGCTCAGCTACAGAGGCTTATTGTTATAGCTTACTTGATTTTCCCATGGCCTAGAAAACCTGTTCTGCTGTTTTAGCACTATTTCCCAACCTGCTGTCTGAGGCCTGTCTTTTCTACCCTTTCCTAAAATCCTCTGGTTTTTAGGATTCCTGCATTTTGTTATCAGGATTTAATTAATTGACAATGATTTTGGGCAAAACACATATTTCTCTTCTGTATTAAAAGGAAGTCATGGGAACTGGTTAGAATTTCCCAGTATTCAAGTTTTCTACCACTTTTATGTTATATTCAGGATTCTGCTGAAATATTTTCCCAGGGATATCAAGCATTAACCATTTCTTGACACAGGCAGCTTGGTTTGGATTCATACTTCTGACCTGCAGGTGAATGACATCATATCAAGTACAGCTGGAAAATATCTGCAAAAATATTACTCATATAAATGATTGTTTAATTTTTCTACACTTCATTGAATAATTTATTTTCATGTCTGGTATTCAATAAACTCTACAGCCAGCGTTAAACCTATCCTAATAAGTAGACATCATCCATCATCTGTCAATAACAGATGCAGCACCCCTGCCATCCAGGTCCCAGAATTCTCCATTTTAATGGGAAAAAATGGTAAGTCTGATCACCTTTCCTTCAACCTTTAAATCTTCTTCTGTAGTTAAAATATTGGATGCTTATGCTAACCTTTCTGAGGAGTTCCTCCAGACTTTGTGGTAAATTGCCCAATTCTGCTGTGGTGGAGTAGTGGTGGCAGCAGCACCAGGCAGCACAGCTGGGGCCTGGCTGGCACTGATGGTGTTGCTTTGGGGCAACATGAAAGGACATTCTGAGCCAGTCCTCCTGCAGGCTGACCCTCAGTTACAAGGCTCTCTGAGTCTGGTTACGCACCGCTTTCCTTAGGAAGGTCTCTCCTACTTCTGCATACAGCTACCCTTCCCCTCCCAGCTCTGTATCTGAAAATAATGGAAGTGATCAGCAATTCCATTCAATAAGAATTTGGTTTTTGCATATCAGGAATAAGTCTCATTTAAGCATTTCCTTTTTCTGTCTGAAATTATGCTTCATTCACATAAGTTCTCCTAGAGAAATTTAAAAAGAAACAGCTTTTGGGATGAGGATTTTTACCCAAAGTCATGACTGCTTCAGTTTGTGCTAATTATAGATTCTAACAGATCTAATGTAATTCACCATGACAGTAGGCTAAATTTTGAGGGTTTTAATCTATAAGAGAAAAAATGAAATCGATTGCTATGTTTTATATTGGTTCCTTTACATGATCTTCTCAACCAGATAATAAGACAGTATTTATGAATATTTTCTTCCTAGAGGTGTTCCAGTTGTTGAATGGTACGATGTACAGACAGTTTTTTCCTGCTATGGGTTATCATCAGTTACACAAGTCCTGAGTCATCAGCTGGACCCAGCCTTCTCAGATGAATTTTTTTCTCTCCTTTGCAATGTCTTTTCTTCTTCAGGCCTTTAAATTTTGGAATTTTAGACTTGGAAATTTAATGATCTTCTGTCTAAAATGATGCATGTCCTGAACTGAGAGATAGAAGATGGGATAGAGTGCCCACAGGAGCCACAGTCCATCTGTATGCTTTTAGCTGTTATTTGGATGCCTTATTTCTACTCTTCCTTTGTATGACATTTTTCATATGTTAGTACCTGCTACTCAGTGATAAGAATTGGGACATTCAGACTAGAATGATGCAACTGAATTAATGAGAATTAGTATCACATTTAGTGTTTGAATTATTGTTTATTTTTTGTTTTGAATTAAAATTTATTTAGTCAATGCTGTGTTCATAGAAAGTTAACTTAGATATGTACATGTCAGAAATAGAAAAAGTAGTTCCAGAACAACAGGGTCTTTCAAAGAGGTGTCATTTCTTCTAATGTGTGTTAAGTTACACAGGTAGGACAGTTATATAATTCTGTGAGTGGACAATTTTAAAATTTTGGGAATGACTTCAAATGGATATCATGAAAAGTTTTTTGAATCACTTTGAGTTGCAAGAATAATTGTGAAAGTAAGGTCAGTTCCTAAGGTATTTTTTGTGTTGCCCTTTTTAATGGGAAGAGAGGATAGATGGGAAAAGTGGTGAACCTATCTTCTACATCTCTGCACAGGTGGAGATGGGAATACAGTTGATGTCAGAGTTTATCAGTGCTATTTATAATGATTAAGAGAATTGTTACCAGATTGCAAAGTGCTGCTGCAGGCCCACATCCATTTTATATCATGGTCTGCCTGCATCACATCAAGAATAGGGAGCAATGTTAGGACAGGACACAAAGATCAGCACCTGTCTCAGGAACTGTGAACAGTTTGCAGATCTACATTCAATGACATAATTAACTGTGCTATTTCCTCCTCTGTAATTTCTTCTCTTCTTTGTAATGAACATTGTTTAGAGTTTATACTCATTGTCATCTTATATATAATGAGCCAAAATTCAGACTTCAAGCCTAAATGCATCAAATTTAGAGAATTTAATATTTTTATTTTTTAAATATTGTACCCATTCCAATTTATGACCCTTTTCCTACCTCTTCCAAATTCTTTCTCATATTGTCTTTGACAAGTATCTGCCATCTTTCCAATAAAATGTGCAGTAACTTCCTTTATGTAATTGAGAGCCCTTTAAAACTTATTCTTAATTGGTGAGGGACTACCTCTGTGACTTTAAGATATATTGAGATTTGTAGTTTTATTACTTTTCTATTTGAATATTGCAGTTTTCTCCTACTTGAAGTGCCCAAGAAATTGGTGAAAATATTTCAAATAATACAAAATGCCACTACTGGAATTATTACTTGCTTCAAAAGTTGAAGTATGTTCATGCTTTTCTGAAACTTTCTATAATGGCTTGTGGTTCAAGCCTTTTTGCATTTTAAGACTTATCACTTGACTTACAAAAGACCACTGCTAGACTTTAAATTTGTGTATTCCTATGACTTGCCCATCCCTAGGTTTTCAGCCTCACCCATGTTTTATTGTCAGCTTTGCTCTGTGCCTTCCCTGGTGTGCAGCTCTGACTTGCTATCATCAGTTCAGGGTTAGATCTGTATTTAGCTTGTCCTTCCAGCTTTAGGAGTACCTTGACTGCAAAGCTGGCTGTATGGTCATCTCCATTATAGCCAGGCCAAGACAGTGTAACTTCAATAGATTTCATGTTAGGAACTATTTTTCATTACCTGTGTATCAGACTGCCTGGAATGAGTTTATCATTTTCATTGCCATTGCATTTGTGTCTTGACCTGTTCCTCTAAAGGTCTGTGTTTGCTATAAAATGTGTCATTTATTGCATGCTGTGGGAGGTCATGAACATTTGTTAAGTGCTTAGCCCCAGCATGGCTAATCTTGAGAGCCTGTCATAATTCCTGTACCAACACTGTCGCTGTAGAGCGCGACACAGTACAGTAATACACGACTCCATCAGAAGGGTGAAAAAGGGGCGTTTTATTAAACGAACATAACTTTTATAGTCTTTCCAGATATTGACACCCATCTAACACATATACAGTGCCCATTGGTCATAAAAGAGAAACAAGGTTCTCAGTAGACACCCAAAGAGCAACATCACACTTGAGCTGGCCAGAGTCCATATCTCTCTTCTTCCTCTGGTGTCCATGGTAACGACCTTGGCATTCCAAGGAGGAGAGATACAGGGCTTCTCCTTATCTTCAGGAGGCCTTGCTGGCTCACAGGGACAACACAGAATGTCTTTCCCACACAACACTAAACCAATGTGATCTTTTGCACACTGGGCTTTGGGAAGCCTTTGAAACCTTGACTGCACACAGGCTCTTTCTCTTTGACCTGCTCGTGTGGGGCTGGCTCTTCTCAGCAAGAGCCTGCTGAACAGCCAGGAAGAGGCTAAAAGTTTACGGAAGTTTTCTTCATATTGTTTTGCCATGGCACGGGAATATTTTCTTGACTATTGTCTAGGTTTAGAGCAAATTTGGGAGAGAATCTCCTAAAGGAACTCCGGAAGGAAAGCAGATCCAATCGGCTCCTCCCCCCAGCTGGTCCGGGAGAAAATATCTCTGTGGAGAAAGGTGGAAAAAACCTGTTTATTAAGCAATAAAACCTAAACAATATCAAACAATAAAATCCCTTGCCGCTTCAAAAGAGATGACAAACTGAGAAAGTCCCTCCCCAGGCTGCAGCTCAGCTTACTCAGTCTCTGATCAATCTCTCCAGTGCTGGAAATGTCACAGGCCAGGCCTGGCCTGGTGGGCCACAGATGCAGCTGCCGGTGCTCCCCTGGGTGTTCAGTCCAGAGCAGGTTTCAAGAGGTCCAAAGAAAAGGAAAAAAAAACAAAACAAAAGTCCAGGGAACTTCTTTGCTTCACCTAGCTAACACTAACTAAAAGCAAAAAAAAGCTCTGTCTTGCCATCTGTTTATCTGCAGACAACAACAGCCCAGGAGCAGGAATGTGGAGGAGTGAGTACAGTGTCTGAAAAAACTGCCACTTCTTCTCTCCCTCCCCTTCAGTCTCTGGAACACTCTTAAAGGTGCAAAACCTATTATTCAATATAAACAGATTGAGATGATTGGGGATAAAAGCATCATATAGTCAACCCTCTTTATCCTCATATCGTCAGCTTACTACTAAAACTAACTCTACACACACATACATTATGCATCTATTATACAGCTATACACAGACAATGGTAATAACGTTCAGCAAACAGTGATATTTGCACATAGGTCTTACTCAACAATCAGATCTTTCTGAGGTACACATGGTGTTTTTCTATCTTTTTGCATTATTCACTATATGCAACTTGGTTTCTGAGCAAAAACAACTTCACTAATGGGTCTGTCTGTATTTGAGGCAGAATTAATCTAAACTGTCTTCTCTAACAAACTTCTGACATGTACTACTGGGACTTTGTTTCCATCTAAAGTCCCAGTAGTCAGCACATAGCGCTTGCTCTGGCGTGTCTGGGGCAGTGTGATGTAGTTAATCTGCTAGGCTTCTCTATACTTGTATTTGGACTACCGCTTACTATACTATAGGGGCTTTGCTCGCTTGGCTTGTTTGATGGCAGCACACGTCTTACAGTCATGGATAACTTGAGAAAAACTGTCTATGGTTAAATTCACTCTTCGGTCTTGTGCTTACTTATAGGTGGCATCCTTGCCCTGATGGCTTGAGGCATCATGGGCTCATCGAGCTATGAATAACTCTTTTATGCTGCTAATCTAAGTCTACCTTTGACACTTCTATCTTTGCAGCTTGGTCTACTTGCTCATTGTTTTAGTGCTCTTCATTAGCTCTGTTCTTGGGAACATGAGCACCTACATGGCGGACTTTCACAGGCAGCTTCCCTACTCTGGTAGCAATGTCTTTCTACTCTTCAGCAGCTCAGACTGGTTTTCTTCTATGCTGCCAGTTAGCTTCTTTTTACTTTTCTAGCTATCTCTAAAGAGCATTGGCTACTATCTATGAATTAGTATAAAGGTAGAGCTTTGGCTACTTTTCTTTTTCAGCAATGTTTTGGGCTAGTTGAACGGCTTTGAGTTCAGCAAGTTGGTTTGATTTACTTTTTCTTTCAGTGGCTTCTGTGACTTGTCGGGTGGGGCTCCATACAGCTGCTTTCTACTTCTGGTTCATTCTCACAATGCGGCAAGAACTATCAGTAGAAAGAGTGTATTATGTGTCTTCTGCTGGCAGTTGGTTGTATGGTGGAGTTTCTTTAGCCTGTGTCACTTCTTGTTCTCCTTCATCAGCGAGACTAAAGTTTTCACTTTTTGGCCAGTTTGTAATTATTTCTAAAATCTCAGGGTGATTTAGTCTTCTAATACGGGCATGCTGTGTGATAACAGCAATCTATTTGCTCCATGTAGCACTGGTGGCATGGTGCATAGAGGGAACTTTTGCTTTGAACATCTACTCTAACACCGGTAGTTGGGGTGCCAGGAGGAGTTGTGCTTCAGTGCTTATTACTTTTGAGGCAGCTTGGACTCTTTCATAGGCAGCTAAGATTTTTTTTTTTCTGTTACAGTATAGTTGGCTTCAGACCTTCTGCAGTTTCGACTCTAAAATCTCAGTGGTCAGCTTTGAGTCTCCCTAGGCACTTTCTGCTAAAGGCTCTAAGACAAGCTATGGTTTTCGGCTGCAGAGTAGAGCATTTTCTTTACTTCTGGTCCTGTCTTGACTGGGCCAAGGGCTACTGCATGAGCAATTTTTTGCTTGATCTGCTCAAAGGCTTGTTGCTGCTCAGGGCCCAAATGGAAAGTGTTCTTCTTACGGGTGACTAGGTAGAGAGGGCTTACAATCTGACTGTACTTAGGCATGTGCCTCTTCTAAAAACTTATGGAGCTTAGGAAAGTTTGTGTTTCTTTCTTGCTAGATGGTTGTCACGATCTGTCCCAGTAAACGGATTACGTGGTGATTTTAAGGTGCAAAATAACCAACCGAGGCACAGAGGATTTGCAGTAATCAAATCAACAAATGCAGTTTTATTGAAACACAACAGAAAAGCGTTGTTGTTGGGGGAAAAAAGGAGAAGACAAGGAATGGAGGGAGGAGATGGGGGAATGGGAGGGGTTATAGCTACCGAAACATGGTGTTGCTCTATTCTCCGAGGGTCCAGCCGTCGAAGCTCACCAGGCCACATCCAGGGAGATCTCACAGGCATGGCTGAACTGGTCTCCAGTTATACTCTTTTTTCGCTGGGGGAAGGGGATGAGTTTCTCAGCCGAAACAAAAGGCTTGAGGGGGGAGTAAAGAAATGGGGGATACACAAACTCAAGCCAGGCAACAGGTACCATTGTTTTCATGGCTCAACGCTCACACCTGTGCTTGCTCTGGACAGCCTTCTCCCCCCCGCCCTCACTGCATACCTCCCCCGAGTTGGGGTGGGGCTTCAATCCCAGTCTCTAGGAAGAAGGTGCGAGGGGGGGTCCTTTGCACAGGATTGTCTTGTCCTAATTCCTTGATGAAGAGACTTGCACTTCTGCTTGTCTGTCACGATGGTGGGAGGCAGGCGAGAGGGGTCTTCTTTTGAAGGAGGGACCACCCCCAGAGCTCAAACCAGCCAGGCCAGGAGGTGTGTAGAAAGTCCAAGTCCATTGTTCAGAAAAGGGCAGGACGCCCCCTCTGAGTTCAGGGTGGCGTGTTATACAAATACCACCTGTGGAAACAGTGGACTGAGAAGCACGTGATCTTTTTTTTCTCCCCCACTGGCTCAACGGCCTTCAATCTTTCGGTGGTCTTTTCTCCATGGCAATCGTGAGGCAGAAATTGAGGGTATTTCGGACGGACTCTCACAATGGTGGAGACATTGCTGTGATCTTGTTGATGACATCGGTGGGAATCTGATGCCGTGTATCTTGCCACTTCACCCCTAGAAACTGGATCTTTTGAGCAGGTCTCTTGACTTTGCTCTTCTTGATGGTGAAGCCAGCTTTTTGGAGAATCTGGATGATTTTCTCTCTTTTCTCAAACACTTCTGCTGCTGTCTTCTCCTACACAATGATGTTATCAATGTACTGCAAGTGCTCTGGAGCTTCACTCTTTTCTAGTGCAGCTTGGATCAGTCTATGGCAGATGGTGGGGCAGTGTTTCTACTTCTGGGGCAGCCAGTTCTAGGTGTACTGCACGCCCCTCTAGGTGAAAGAAAACTGAGGCTTGCATTCTGCTGCTAGAGGAATAGAGAAAAATGCATTGGCAATGTCTATAGTGGCATACCACTTTGCTGCTTTGGACTGTAGCTCATACTGGAGTTCCAACATGTCTGGCACAGCAGCGCTTAGCGGTGGAGTAATTTCATTCAATGCACGATAGTCTACAGTCAATCTCTGTAGGAGGACGTGAATATATGGGTTATAAATGGATGAGGCTTTAAATATATTTATATATATACCTGTACTTAAATATCTTTACCCTTGACTAGTCCTAGTTATCCTTGATGGGCTGCAGCTGTGATGTTCTTCATTGGGCTGCAGCTGTAGTTTGTCAAGGTAACTAGGATAAAAGGGGAGTGGGCTACTTAGTCAGGCAGAACCATGATGGAGCTCTGACTAAGGAAGATCTTGTTCCTGTGCTGTGAAGATCTGCCGCCCACAAGACAACAATAAGAGGTACAGGACTTATGAAATATGTCAAATATAACAACTTGGGACTTATCTAATATGGACTTATGGAATATGTTAAATACAGCAATGGAATATGATAGATATAACAATATGGGATTGGACTTACTGAATATGTTAACTACAACATTTGGTGACCCCGACGTGATTCTGACTATAAGCAGCGTAGAGCTGTGGACAGCTATGAAGCTGTGGTAGCTTTCCGGCCGGAATAAAGGAGTTGGAATAAGAAGAATTGAAAGAATAGGACAGCGCTGAGTTGTAAGTGTAAATGGCCATTGAGTTATTGAAAATGTATTGTAATTAAAGTGTTGTAACAGGTACCTGAAATATTGTAATTGAAAAACATATTTTTGTAAAAAAAAAAAAAAAAAAAAAAAAAGGGTGAAATGTAGGAGGACGTGAATATATGGGTTATAAATGGATGAGGCTTTAAATATATTTATATATATACCTGTACTTAAATATCTTTACCCTTGACTAGTCCTAGTTATCCTTGATGGGCTGCAGCTGTGATGTTCTTCATTGGGCTGCAGCTGTAGTTTGTCAAGGTAACTAGGATAAAAGGGGAGTGGGCTACTTAGTCAGGCAGAACCATGATGGAGCTCTGACTAAGGAAGATCTTGTTCCTGTGCTGTGAAGATCTGCCGCCCACAAGACAACAATAAGAGGTACAGGACTTATGAAATATGTCAAATATAACAACTTGGGACTTATCTAATATGGACTTATGGAATATGTTAAATACAGCAATGGAATATGATAGATATAACAATATGGGATTGGACTTACTGAATATGTTAACTACAACAAATCTCTATTCTCTTTCAGATTTACGCACAGGCTAAATGGGGCTGTTGAAGGGTGAGTGGGTCTTGCTGACTACTCTTTGGCTCTCTAGCTCACAGATCATTTTGTTCATGAGGATCACGGCATCTCTATTTGTTTGGTACTGTTGGCAGTATACTGTTGAGGTGGCAATTGGCACTCATTGCTCTTCTACCTTCAGGAGTCCTACTGCAGATGGGTTTTCTGACAGTCTAGGCAAGCTGTTCAACTGCTTGACACTTTTTGTTTCTACAGCAGCGATTCTAAATGCTTAGTTGAGTCTTTTTGGGTCTTTGAAATACTTACTTTGAAGGTAGTCTATGCTTAAAATACATGGGGTCTCTGGGCCAGTCACGACAGGATGTTTTTTCTACTCATTCTGTCAGACTCACATCAGTTTCTACTAAAGTGACATCTTGGGATCTTCTTGTCACACTAGCAATAGAAACAGACTCTGTCCTTACATGACTTGATAGGATTAATGTACATTGCGCACCAGTATTAACTAAAGCTTTGTACTCTTGTGGTTCTGATGTGCCAGGCTAACAAATCTATACAGACTAGAAAACACAATTCTTTCTAGCTTTTACTTGGCTAGAGGCAGAGCTTTTCTAAGCTTGGTTATCTTTCTTTTTCTGGGCATATGTTTTGGATGCTCTTTCAAGCGGACCGGGCATGTCATCATCATCATACTTGACAGTTTGGCTACGGGCAACTGGAGCTGCTTTCTTTTTGGTGGAACTCCTTCTCTCAGCCTTGTCTTTCTTCAATTCATGCACCTGTCGTGCTAGAACAGCAGTAGGTTTTCTATCTCACTTCTCTATGTTTTCTCTACAATCATGCAGGTAGAACTACAGCTCAGCTCGTGGAGTGTACTTTTTCTCACCATTTGGGAAACGTCTGCTTTGGATACCAGAACCTCGGATCTGTACTGCTGAGATTTGGAGAAGGTCTTCTTTAATCTTTTCTTTGAGCTTCTTATGATTCTCTTCTATCTTATCTTCTAATTTCTGCAGATGTGTTTCTACTGCTGCAATTCTGGCATGTGTTGGGCCATGCACAGCGTCTGCATATGCTCGGAGTTTTCTTGCTATATTCAGCATAGTCTCATCTTTCTCATCTTTCTTCATTATGGCTAACGCAGAAGCATATTCATGTGGCTCAAGTTGCACAAGTTTCCACTACATCACAGACGTGCATGGTGTACCAAGTCTGGGTTCTTAGTTGTCACATCATCTGAGAAGATAATTTCTGCCACTGCCATTTCTCTCAGGCATTGGATCTCTTGCTCTATGGTCTTCTACTGTGTTTGTTGCCTATAAAAATCATCTGCACACAGGTATCTTTGTGCAACACTGTCCAAGACTTGTGCTCAGAGGCTGTGTGGATTAGCCTTTTTCATCATTTCTTGGTCAATGACAGGATCTTGTGACAGGGATCTCAAATGCTTCGCTTCAGTGCCATCCAGAATTGTAGCTTCACCTGCAGCATCTCAGAGATGGACTAACTAACTAATTATAGATTTATCAGGTTGTTGGGTGTAATCTTTCTGTAAGCTACGAAGGTCTTTCAGGGAAAAAGACTTAATGTTTGCATCTGATTTGCACCTGCTGGTTTGACTCCTGATTTTATGTCAGGAGGCATTGAGGTTCTTTCTTCTGTATCACTATCATCATCATCATCATCTACTGGTAGATTAGTTTTATCTGTGCATTTCTCACTTCTAGTACTGGTAGCAATAGCTATTGGTTTAGCTGCTGGCTTAGGCTCACTATCTGGTTTGGCTGCTGGCTTTGAGTCTGGGCTATTGGCTACAGCTTGAGTGACTGGGATAGCTGATTTATCTCCCTGCCCCCCCGCTTCTGTCTGCTGCCTTACACTAGCTAACAGAGTGCAATAAGCATAGGCTAGGGCCTAGCTTATTGCAATTAGCCTTTTCTCTTTAGAATTGTCATGGCTCTTCATTTTTAGGTATTTTCCCACCTCAGCTGGGTTCTGAATTTGTTCCTGTGGAAAATCTCAGTCTACAGGATCAGAAAATTCTTTCAGGGTTTGGCTTATATTTTCTCATTCTCCACACTACTCAGGCTTTTTCATGCCTGCATCTGCTTCTGGGTCAGGGGTCTCACCAACTCTTCTGGATATCTCAGCTCTCATTCTAGAGAAGCGGCAGACTATATAGAGAAAGCTTACCAGATTAAATACCAGAAAGATGGTCTCTTTAACATTCAGGGGAAACTGAACATTCTCAAAAAGTGACATAACAGATTCAAAGGAGAAGAAGGAAAGGAAAGGCTGGAAAGCCTTATTCCTGGCTCCTCTTCTAACAAACGGTGCAATTACTAATAAATTCCCAAAACATACTACTGGAACTGGGATGCAGGGTAGGACAAAGAAACCATAAAAATCGTAAACAGACGCCAGTATCTTCGTAAATGCCTTATAAATTATTATCACCAAGGCCAGCACAACAGCTATTCCAATCCGTGCCTCTTTACTATAAAAATTATGTGTTATGGACAATAATCTTAGTGACCAGAAAGGTATTGAAACTTCAAAAAGGTCTAGAGACCAGAACCACATGAAGGCCTCTACCTCAAGAGACATTACAAATTCAAGCAGCATGGCTACTGACTGCTTTAACTCACTAGAGAGCGAACACAACCAACACACAAACAATTGAGCTTTTTTCCACCTTCTCGAGCCCCATGTTGGTGGCAATAGATGTATTTTTCCAGGTTTAGAGCAAATTTGGGAGAGAATCTCCTAAAGGAACTCCGGAAGGAAAGCAGATCCAATCGGCTCCTCCCCCCAGCTGGTCCGGGAGAAAATATCTCTGTGGAGAAAGGTGGAAAAAACCTGTTTATTAAGCAATAAAACCTAAACAATATCAAACAATAAAATCCCTTGCCACTTCAAAAGAGATGACAAACTGAGAAAGTCCCTCCCCAGGCTGCAGCTCAGCTTACTCAGTCTCTGATCAATCTCTCCGGTGCTGGAAATGTCACAGGCCAGGCCTGGCCTGGTGGGCCACAGATGCAGCTGCCAGTGCTCCCCTGGGTGTTCAGTCCAGGGCAGGTTTCAAGAGGTCCAAAGAAAAGGAAAAAAAAAAAAAAAAAACCAAAAGTCCAGGGAACTTCTTTGCTTCACCTAGCTAACACTAACTAAAAGCAAAAAAAAGCTCTGTCTTGCTGTCTGTTTATCTGCAGACAACAACAGCCCAGGAGCAGGAATGTGGAGGAGTGAGTACAGTGTCTGAAAAAACTGCCACTTCTTCTCTCCCTCCCCTTCAGTCTCTGGAACACTCTTAAAGGTGCAAAACCTATTATTCAACATAAACAGAATGAGACGACTGGGTATAAAAGCATCATATAGTCAACCTAGGACAACTACACAGATGGAAAAAGAGAGGTAAATTCTTGAGACTGCAAAAGCTGCATGAAGGATCGTCCTTCCATGATCCTTCAGTGCTCAAGATAATTAGCACTGAGTGTTTCTCATCTTGAAAGTGATGCTCATTAACATTAACTGAAAGGCAATAAAAAGAAAATTTATTTCATACCTCCAGAAAAATATAACATCAAAAGTTCAATACATTTTAATTTTCCAGATTTCTGAAAAGTCAATTTTTTTTCCAAATAAAAAATCCAGCAATCTCTTAGACATTCCAATGTTCTCAAAAAGGGAAAATATGAAATTTATAGGTCAATAGAGACACAGTAAAATCCCCAGAAGTCAGATATCAGGAATTTAGATGAGTCTCCTGGCCTATGTGTGAGGCAGAAATTCACTAACAGGAAAGGGCTAAAAGGTCTGCTGCACTTCCTCCTTAAGTACTTCCTTGTTTGTTCCTCCAGATCATGGAACTCTGAAACAATTTTGTGTTCAAGGCAGCCAGAGCAGCCCTTGGTTTTGACCTCCAGAAAATCCAAGCTACCTTTAACTATAGCTGCCACTATCAACTCCATTCCAAGACGAAACTTCACACAGCATTCTCAAAAATGTTAATATAAAATTAAATAGGACAGCATAGAACAAAACTTGGAAAAGAAAACAATGTCCTTTGAGCTGTTTCTACCATCTTCACACTCTCTGTTATTCAAAGTAGTTAAATGTGACTTCATCACAAGTACTTCTGTAATTATCTTAGGCTTTGTTTAACAAAACAGTGGTATTATAACACTTAATACATAATCATATTTAGGTACTACCAAATTATGTCTTCTCATTTGTTTCACATTCACTGAATGGGAATGTTATGGGTATTCTATATTCTATAGAATATATGGATATTCAATATCCTACCAAAAAAAATAAATTCTACAAAACCTATAGATATATTCATACTTTACCATGTGCTTATACTTGAACTGTTGGAAATACTTCAGTGAGAGCCCTCCATTAACTCCTTCTTTTAGGAAAAGAGAATCACAACCGGACATTGATAGTGACAGGATTAAAAAATCTTCGATATTTCTATTGCTAATTTATCTTAAAATAATTTAGAGATGGAAAGCACATCTTAAGGTGTTAACACCTCTCAGACCGAAGGTCAATTTTGTATTTTACTAAGTGACAAGAGACACAGACAAGTGATTGTAATGTAATTGCACATCAGCAGGGCTTATGCAGATTGGATAAGGTGTTTCTCTTTGCGAAATGTTTGGTGTTGATGATCACAGCATTGGCTTATCTGGTGGAGTAAAGATCACAGAGCTGCAATATAAGCTTTTGCAGTGGTCATGATGTGATAGAGCTCTGTAAAATATCAAGGTCTGAAACAATTAAACAGAGAATGAGTATTCAACATTTCTAATAATTCTAGAGCTAAGGATCACTTGGTAAACTTATTAAGCAGGTGTAAATCAAAGATTTTTCTTCTCCTTTTTTGGATGATAAGGCTTGGAATGATCTATGGAAGCTGAGCTACAAATCAGCTTCAAAAGGTTAGACATCTATTTTCACAGTTACCAATCAATAAAATCTCTACCTCATATTTTTAAGAGTTTCTATTTTGAGAGGAGAAAAGTCTAATTTAGCTTAGAAATAGTAGTAGTTTGCCCAGTTTTCTGTACTTTTCTGTAATCATGAGGTTCTGGCCACTACACTTTAGCTCATATTCTCCATTTAGTGTTTGGTGTACATTTAAAATAAGAATTAGTTCTGCTAATAAGAAAACTACATTTGTCTTAGTGTTTCTTAAGAGTGAGCTTAAAGACTGTTGAATCTGTCAAGATGATAAAAATGTCAGTTAAACATTTGAAAGACAACAAAACCATTCTGAATTATTACATTAGGAAATGAAAGGGCTGGATGCCAAATGACAGCAATGGAACAGGTAATGTGTTACTTCTGGATGTCAGAGAATTAAAACCTTGCTATTTCTGCTACCCAATTCTTAACGTGATTTTCTGCTGACACTATAGTCTAAATTTCAAGAACGACCTGAAGGAAAAATATTTTGATATTTGAAAGTAAACATAAACTAACTGAAAAGAATTCAGAATGCCTATTGGTTATCGTCATGGTTTGACACTGGCGCAATGCCAGTGCCCCCATGAAAATACATTCTCCCTGGTGTCTGCTGTGAGATGTGACCAGGAATGAGCAAAGCAGGCTCCCACTAGATATAAAGAGAAAACTTTATTATCTAACCTACAACTATATGTAAAAAGAAACAGAAAGAATGAAAAACTTCCAAAAACATTTCCTCCTTCCCCCCACCAAATTTTCAATACATCCATCCTTCAGATCACCAACTCTCGGTCCATCACCACACTTTAGATAATCAATTCTCAGTTCATCAAGGAGTGAGGAGTCCCCCTTGTGCCACAGGCTTCCCCTGGAAACACAGTTGAGACCTCTTGTGTTTCCTGTCACACGTGGCACCGCCCAAAGAACATTTGCCATCGTGACATCTTCCTTCCATGCCCAGTGCTCTCACCACTGCACATGGACCAGGGCTGCTTCTAGGGTTTTCCTTTTAAGGGTGATTTGTCCAGTTCCAAAAAAAGCAGTCTCTCTCACTTTTGGGACACCTGTCCCCCCCCAAATTCACGCCCTGGCGCCAAGGGGTCTCAAGAACAGAGATCTTCTCTTCCACTAAAGATTGAGGGCACCAACAACACTCCTCACCTGTTGTCTCTGTTCATGCACTCTTTCACATAACATCACTGCACTCCCTTGGCTCTGAGCCATTGACTCCCCCCTAAATGCAGTCTCTGTGTCACAGGAAAAAAAAAAGGTTCTGTCCATGGCTATACAAGAAAAAACCAGCCAAAGGCCACTCCATCATCTCCTCCCACCAAAGATTCTTCTCCACTTCTCTCGTGGCACATTTCCTCTTAACTCATCTCTTATCTCTCTTCTCATTCAGCTCCAGGAGGATTAGCATTTGTAAGGGTTCCATCATGCAAGAAAAGGGTTAAAAATCTCAGGCTCCGCCTGTCCAGAACTCCCATGGCTGCTCTGTGGGCACCTTCTCGCTGCACCGCAACCCCCCGCCCCCCGTCCTTCTCCTTCTCCGCCGGCTGTGCTATCAAATTTCAAGGTGGTACAAGAACAGACACCGGCTCTCCCTCTCTCTCTCCTGGTGGGAGGGGGGGGGGGGGATGCTGCCCGATGCCTCTCGGTGCTCCTCCACCCTTCCGTCCTGCAGGGGCCTTCACCTCCCATCTCTGTCCAAGGCCTGGCTCACCTCACCTGGCCACATGGCTTCCTCTACCCCACCCAGCCTGCAGCTGGGCCAGGGGAGGTCTGAACTCTTCACTCACTGGAACCCAAGAGAGCGGGGAGTTCTCTGCTTTTAATCCCCTGTGTTCTCAGAGGCATATCCATGTGCTCAGTGGCCACACCAGGTGCCAATATTCAAACCTGAGCACCTATTGATTTGACCACAGCATTCCAAAAAACTCACTTCCTCTCAAACCACGACAGTTATCTGTATATGAAGACAGTACCTTCAGCTAGCATTGTGCCCAAATGTGGAGAGCTCTTTGCAAAATCAGCTGAGTTCCTTGCAACAGGCTGTTGGGGGCTGGCTTCTTTTCCCTTTTCTTTCCTTTTTACTTGTTGTGAGGAATGATTACTCACTTTTCATAGTTTAGAAAGGTTTATTAAACCTTATGTGATAAATAGGTATGATTCGTGCTGATAAAATTGAAAGAGTAATCAATATTGGTACTGTAATTAATATTTGGGAATAGATAAAATGGTAAAAATTGTAATGTTAAAAGAAGAAAGGGAGAGGAGGGACTCCACACCCCCCCCTCCTCCGGCAGATGTTCACAAGGACAGGGCCTACCATATAATAATTAATATTTGGGGAAAGTTGTAATGCCAAAAAGAAGAGAGGGAGAGGAGGGGCTCTACCCCTCCAGCAGATGTTCTCAAGGACAGAAGTTGGAGATATGTTGCTAAAAATGAACAAAAAAGGGGTAGAGACTGGTTGGATCCCAGGAAAATGCCAGCTATAAGGGATTTATTGCTTTGATGCTCAGATGTAGCAATATGTTAGTTTTGGCTTACGATGTATTGGCTTGGTGCGCATGTGTAACCCAAAGGTGAATTAAAGGACATCGAGGAAGAGGAGAGGCCTTCATCAGTGATGACCCCCAAAGACTTGTGCAACCACCAAACTGAGTGGTGGTGCATGCGCAGTAAAGGTGTTAATGAGGGCAGAGATTGGTAGATGACGAACCAGAACTAGAAGAATATGGTATTAACACATGGCATATAAGGGGGGAATTTTCACTTGGCAAGCTCGTACGCGAGGTGGCACGGGTCCAAGAAGCCCTGCACTCCGTACCCCGTGGTTACTTTTTGCTTATGCGCTATTGTTAGAACCAAATTATCCCTCATTTATATATTTTCTAAATTATTCAATTAAAATTGCTGCTATCTCAAATATTGTTTGTGAGGGGTTTTTTTATGAGGGGATAATTGGGCAAACATAACACTTATCAAAAATGCAACAGAAGACTAAATAGAGAAAAAAGGTTATGTGCCGGGAGGAAAGGATTTTCCCCACTATGTGCTCTCTCTCCCCCACAAAGGAGGTTTTCCCTTTTTAACCCTTTAACCCCTCCCAAAGTTCTGTCCATCAACCCCTTCTTCGCTGTCCAGTGGTGGAAATATCTTTCTCAAATCCCAATTGGAGGTCAGGTGTCGCCATAGCGACAAGCCAGCCCTCCCAGATGTCCCTTGATAACCACGTGAGGGGGTAAAACACAACTATAAATCTATAAAACTTTTCTTAGCCTATATACATGATATTTGTCTGTCAGTTGTGAAAGTCGATCATTGCATTACTCATCTATGACATTGTGGAATATTTTCCCATTGAGTTGCTAAGACGCACTGATGGCTGGGTGCTTTAGCAGCACCTCAGGGAAGGAGGGTGTATAGTTGCACTTGTCTGGTTTCTGGGAGTTTCTCTTGGAGAAGCAGAGGTACCACAAGAAGAGAGGCAGGTAAAGGACGGGGGCTGGGGCAGTTGGGGCCTGTCACTTGCTCTCAGCTTTTGGAGGAGGAAGGCTGAGCTGCTGCTTGGGAAAGGAATTTTGCTGCCACTGCTGTAACCTAGCCAGGAGCTGCCTTTCTTCTGCTGCTGGGCCCTGCACCCCCTGCCTGCAAGGACATCCCACAGCTCCAGCTATTGCCACGGAGTTTCTGATACATCTTGTTCACCGCTGCTGGATTTCTGCTCATCCCTGCCATTCCAGCCGGCTGCTTCTGTTATAAATGAGAAGCTTGACTAGGCAAATATTAAGCAGCAATCAATTTATTAATTAAAATGGTAAAGTATGAGCAATACAGCCCTGGGTACAGTGGGGGTAGTTTTCCCTCCAACTGCACACGCATAGTTGAGGCTTACAGGTATTTATAGGGGTACTCATAAGCTTTCTCAGCAGTTTCTATTCCCAATTTTTACTGATCAGCAGTTTCTATTCCAAATTTTTACGTCACAATTCTATACACTATTGTGGTTTAGTTTTTCTCAGGATGCATCCCAGAAAAGGAGTATCCCCAGATGGTGGGGGTCCAGCTTCTGAAAGAAGAAAAAATTCTTCTAGCTGGTAAGGTCCAGACTCCAGATGAGGGTCCACCTTTTGATTGCAAGGACTATAAATCTCATAACAGTGATGTCCAGCTTCCCTTGGTCGAAACTATTAACCCTTGAGTTGATGCTCATCTTCCTTTCTCAAGCTGCTTTTCACTGTTTTGTTAAGGTGTGAGATAAGCATGCTTCTTTTTATATATTCTAAAGCTGTAGTTTCAAAGATCCTTACTACAAGCAATATTCTAAAATTACACTTCAAAAGGTTATTATTGCAAAACTCTTTAAGGCTTGGCTACAAGCAGAAAGTTCCTGTCAAACAGCAACATCCTTAAAGCTTTAATTCAAATGCTCCTAAATCAGCTTAAGACTTATAAAGGTTAATTGCGAACAAAGGATAGGTTCAAAGGCCTTCTTCCATGCTTTACTTTCCTCAATTATTATTAGAATTCATCTTTATAACTGTCCCATGGTCGTTTTCCACACATATTACAATCACAAATACACACATTGTCTGTATGTACCTGACACAAAACACAGCTTTGTATTTCACACTTCTGAGTCTCGCTAGGGCACCGGGATGGACTTCCCCAGGGGGGTTTGTGAAGCAAAGCCCCTCTTCCATCCCTTCCCATCTTGGACGAAACGAACATTGCCATGTGGCCCCTGAGCCTGTGCCGGAGCGCCCCCTGCAGCCCAGTGGGGATCACCGCACCTGCCCTATCCACGAGGAGCCACCAGCGCCCCTGCCGGCTGTGACCAGAACTGCACCAAAGGGCAAGGTGCCTGCAGCCGAAAGGCTGGGACTGGGCTCCGGATTCTGTTTGTTAATGAGGTAGTTGTTGATGTCTTGTTTGCCTTGTCATACATACTAGTAAAGAACTGTTATTTCTATTCTCATATGTTTTTTTCCTGACAGCCCCTTAATTTCAATATTATAATAATTCAGTTTTGCCACATATCACAGTACAAGCTGGTTTGTATTAAGCAAACTAACCAGCCCTTGGGTTGACTGACAGGGGCTTCACCCAATCATATCTGTCCTAAGGCTGCAGACATTTCACTGGTCCAGAACCTGAAGGGGCATAAAGATCAGACCAATTAAAGTATCTGGATTGGGTTTTTCAAATGCCCTTTATAAGGAAGGGTTTGAGAATCAACTCGCTGTGTTGCCACATGAACATTGGGGTCAGTGGTCTCTCTGTCTCCAATGCACTCTGCCTCCAAAGCCAACCTCACAATTCGGATGGAGGGAGTTTATCTTCTCCATTCCAAGGGAGGTTCCTGCATTCCCTAGCAGACCTGTCACCCTGTTTTTTTAAAATATTCTAAGCCTTCTGATGTTGACATTCTTGTAGTGAACTTTCTCACACACTTTCTGTAAATAACTCACTGTTTTACATTACTTTATGGAGTAGGGGAAAGTTGATGGACTGTTGGTTTGACCAGTGTTATTGGAGAGGTGTCACTGTCGCTTAGATGACAGATGTCTTTTAAACAGAGACATAGTCTTATCTTGCTTTGAAAAGATCTATGCTATCACTTAGATTTTTTGTTTAACCCAGTTCATTACACCTCACCAGCCCCATCACTGCCAGGTTTGGCTCAGGTTTTGACTGTCAAAAGCGATATGATTTTCCCTTAATTATGTGTTTTAATGACCATCTGGACACTGTCTAAACATATCACATTCAGAACATGGCAATTCACTTTTTTCTAACTAAATTTAACAATGTGGAAAATGTTCAACAGAATAACTTATTACCTTCACCTTTTTAGCTTTCTTTCAAACTTCTGCAGGGATTACTTTTGGCTATTCTTGTAACCGAACAGCTTGCTCCTTGAGCCATTTCCTTGAGGAGTTTTAGGTCTTTTGCCTTACCATTTATCATTATTATTTTTCTCCTCACAGTTTCTTTCTGCAATTTCTTTTTCTGTTCCAGTTGTTTTGGAGGTATTTAATTTTCAATGTATTCTTATTCAGGCCACTATGGGCATTCAATTATCTTTACCAGATAGCCCTTTTTATGAGAAACTCCTTTTTTCCTTGACCAATTATTCACTTTAATCCCAATAGTTCCAATCCTCAAGTGAATAATGTTTTGATCTGTTATTTTAGGGGATATTATTTCATCTTTCACTCTCTGTATCATTCTGGTTGGATTACTTTCAAGGGACTATATTTGTTTTGTTTTCTATTTATCTTCTGTCTACACCTCTCAAAATATGCTCGTTCATCTTTTAAAATGCACAAGTAAAATTGCTGACCTGTTGTTTTAAAAAGTATTCAGACAGTAACCAATTATGAACTCCAAAGCTGGGTGGCTTTTAACAGGACCAAAATGCCTTCTGCTCTTAATTCCTCAGGTGTCAAACTGCAGTTTGGGTGGCACTCAGTCCTTTGGACACCTTGGTTTACAGTGGAGTTGTGTTGGGAGCAACAAGGCTGGAACACCAGTCTTGGAACACAGCAGCTGTGCCATGGGCTCAGGTCTGGACTTGCAGGCTCTAAATAATTCAGAGACCAAGACCTTCACTTTTCTCCTGGGATGGAACAGAATCCCACAGTGTTTTTTTTGTTGGAATGCAGTGTTTCCTCCTCACATGCCCCCATCTCTTCAAGCAGCATGAGATTCTAGGACAAACTACCAGATGTGGATGAAAATGTAATCCTAGTCTTCTCTTGTTTTATCAAAATAAACTTGAACAATAAACTTTAAGTATAAAACCTTTTGTATCTTTCATTAATTTCTGTTCATTGTTATCCAGGAAACAGTAGTTTCAGAAATTTCTCAAAGCTTTTTTTTAACTTTGTCAATTTTTTTTCCAGGGAATCAAAAATAAAGAATAATAATCCTATTTGGACCCAATTTGTAAGTTCACTGACAAATTTGGGTCTAAACACTTCAACAGATTTCTCAGGAAAAAAACTGAGTTCACACATTGACTGAATTGGCTGTCAGGAGTTGTTTTTTTCTCTTTATTCATTTTCTGACCGTTTTGGCGAAACTTTGCCTTTAAATTCTCAGAGAAAACACATCCATGGGACCCCAGTTTGAAAAATTTATTGCAACAAAATGAAGATATGTTCATGTGATGGATGCCTCCTGATTTTCATCTGCTGGATATTGATCAATAAAAATACTCCTTCTGGTCCTCCTTGTATAATAAGAAACTCATTGCTTACTGACCTTTAAGATGTGGAAGGCATTGAAAACTTTTTCTTTTCAAATTTCAAGATACTTTAAAAAAAATCTGGTTAGACATCTGAGAATTATGACAATTCCTTTCAAGGGATAAATAAACACTTTTAAATGAGAATTAAGCCAAAACCCTGATGATCACCATCTGGTGCATTTGGTCACGTTCCCTGCCACAAATTGCAACTCTAGGGGATAACTTTATTGCACAACTTCCACAGCTTTTCTCAATATCATGTGTGAATAACAAGGAAAGTGTCTGTTTACAGGAAGTGGGTCTCCTTGGCAATATCCAGGCTCCATTCTCTGACAAAAAAGCTTTTCAAATTACCTCCACAAAAAGACCAAAATCTTTTGTTCCAGGAAGACACAAGTAACACTTAGGTTCTCCCAGTCTGGGGTTGCAGGAACTCATTTGTAGTGGGCCTGGGAACTTATTTTCACTGGGGCTATAACAAGCCCCAGTTCCCTCTAAAAGGCAAAAGCATCCAAAAAAAAATTTTAAAGTTACGATAATATGGGGTTTTCAATAAAACTAAACCTCTACACTAAAAACTAGTATCTAAAAACAGTAGCGGACCATCTCCAAAACTAAAAGGACCCAGATATGGACTAAACCACAGGAGGGAAGAATTCAGCTAAAATGCAGATTCGAGGAAATTGCTCTTCTACTGACTAGGACTATGGCACTACACAAACCTATTGGAAATTCTGCTATTTGCATCCTCTCCATTTATCCATGTGATTCAGCTGGAACCTGCAGTCCCTGCAGGGCCCAGTCCAAAAAGCCACCCAGGGCCTTGCTAAGCCCATTTGGAAGTTCCCAAGGGACTCCGATCTCCAACTGCTCTCCATTGTTATTCATTCATGGATATTTTCATTAAGGATAGGTTTTTGGATTTCAATTGCCCAGCATGGGAGGAGTTTGGCTTTGTTAAGCCCCTGTCAGGACAATTCCTCCATTCATCATTTCAAATGGAATTTTTGGACATTTGCAAAACAATAAAAATTTACCCCACCACCGCTTTGTGTAACAACATAAATCTGGATTCATCAAGAAAACTGGGGAAACTCTCCATTTATTGTCCCTCATTGGGAACGGAAAAAATTTCCAAAAGATTTTTTTAATTTGATTGAACCTTGGAGTTCTGTAAGGGTTTCTTTACCTGAAGTCAGATACCAAAGTTTAAAAATTCATTGAAAAAAAATCAGAGAATCATTAAAGGGAGTAGTGCAAGATGTAAAGCTGCTGAGCTGGGCTGGGCTCCTGGCAATACAATAATCACTGAATGAGAATTTAGCTCCTTAGCTCTAGATGTTCTCTTGATGTTGGAGGTTTTTTCTTAGCTAAAAAGGGCTGGGGGCATAGACCCACTGGCCAGGTACATAGCCCAGGACATTTCAAGGGCTTCAATCAGTCGGTATGGGAATACTGCAGATCATGCCTGAGGCAAATTTTGCCAATAATGCCTTAGGGAACCTCTGGCTCCTATAGGACTGATTGCTAATTTAAAGACATTAATAAACAAAAAAGCATTCCGTGAGGCAGGAAAACCATTAATTCCTTCAGGGCAGGCTCAGTTTACCCCACTTTCAGATGTACATAATACACTTCTACAAGAACATGTTGGGGGGAAAATTGCCTTGTAAATAGTCAATGTAGTGACAAACAAATACAGATGTTTGTTATATGCGGTCATATTTTCTTGATATTTCTATACAGTTATCAATATAAATGATGTTCCCTTAACTACCTCTAACTCTGGGTTCATTTTCATGCCATAGCTCATTCCACAGGTTCATTCTTAGTCACAAAGGGAAAACTAAGTAGTCTCCCTTTCAGATTCAGTGCATTGCCTTTACCTCTTTTATCACAAAAAAAAAAAAAAATAGAGTGAGAAAGTTGTCTTTTTTTCTATATTAATACATTAGTAGGATATTTTCAAAATGTTTCTCCTCTTGACACAAGGGAAGGAGGTGAGTTCAGTTTTCTCCTCAGGACTGCTGCACAGCACCCTGCATGGAGGCACATCCTCACCTGCCTTGTCACAACACTTGTCCTTGTCTCTTGCCTCTCTCCAGTCAGAAGTCACGCAAATAGGCCGCTGGGAGAAAACAAATCTTTCCCTGATATAAAGCAATCCTACCTTTTCATTTTTGTACTTGACAACATAAACCAAAGAATTGCTGTAAATCACAAGTGGATTCAGTCAAGTGGTGGGATCCTATCTAGAAACAAAGCTTAAGAAATCTGAACTGAATCAAAACAGTATCAGGGGTTAGATATATATCAAGTACTGTAATCTATTGGTACATCCTAAATATTTATCTGGAGGAAAAAAGTTCAGCAAAATGTGATTTTAGATTTTATTTAAATAAACTAGAGCAGTATTAGCTGAAAGTTGTCTAATTATATGGAAGCTAGTTAGAATCAAGTAGCCTCCCCTTCAAAAGGTAGAATAAAAAGCTAAGAAAAAATACATTTTACTTAAGACAGAATTTCACCAATATTGCATAATGCTCTGTGCTGTAAATTACTTCAAATACAAAGAACCAATAATCCATGAACACTAAGAAACCCAAATTCAAAGATACAGCACCTGATGAAGACCAACCTGCTGTTGCATTTCTAAATGGGATATGACAGGCAATAGCAGGATTTTATTTAATGTGGAGAAACCAGAATGGATTTGAACACAAATTTCTTGTGTCATTATGAGATTTACTGTTGGACTTAGATTTTACCTCCCTCTCTTCCCCCTTGCCCCCCAAGGTTTCTCAGCAAAGTTGGCTTTTTTGCATGCACAGCTTTTCCCATGTCTCAGCTGAACACAGAAGTGCAGGTTTCTGTACCTCCGTTTCAGAACAGGTTACACAAACCCCTCTGCTGTAACCTGCTGAATACTGGAGCATGACATTGGCTTTGTGTGACTCAGGTACTGCCTTGACAAACCCTGTGACAGTTCTGCTCTCCAGGACACTTTAAGGACATTTGCTGAGGAGTTTCTCTTAAGAGTCACCTTCTGGGCACTATCCTGTCCAATACTAAAAAAAATCAAGCAACACAATGCAGACAGGTGGGTTTAATTTCACTATTTCAATCTGTCAGGAAGCACAAACTACAGTGGAGGGTGGGGAGCATCTATGTGCTGTCCATCAGTATTATTCTGGATCTCCCCATCACCATTCCCCCCTGGTCCTCTTCTTTGTTCAATCCAATTCAAGTAATTTTACTATTCTAAGTCAAAAGCTCAGATTTTTTTAATTCCTAAATTGATCTAGTTCACAGAAACTAAATTCCCCCCCCAGCAGATATGTAGTGAAAAAGCAGTTAATCCAGTTCACAGTATATTTCATCAGTCGCTTTAACATCCAGGAAAAAGGTTTTTTAATCAGTTCAGCAAATGTCAGATGCACTACAAGACTGAGTAAAATGCAGCCATTTTGAGCATTTGAGAGGCAGTGCTCAGGAAAACAATAATGAATTGATTGCAATGTGTATTCTTATGCCCATATAGAAATAAATGCAATGCCTATACCACTAATGCTGTCAATTCATATTTGAACTATGGTGTTTTTCAGCTTTGCAGGTGTGTGGGGGAGATATGACAAAACCACCAACAGGAGGGACTGCAAGAGGCTGTCTTTTTTAAAATAGCTTTTCTAAAAGCCTCCATTAGGCTTCCAGCTTCTCAGGAGGGAAAAAAAAAGAAGAACAGAAAGAAGAGATGTGCCTCTGAAATGGTGAGCAAATGGTCACTTTAGGACTGCAGCTGTTTCTCTCTGCAGGAGGTACAGATAAGACACCAGAAGAATATTTGGCAAAGATGTTCACTATGTAGAGAAGTACATAATGTGTGATCTATGGTGCTATGCTTTTCCCTTAAACAAATCCCATTCCCAGATGGCCTGCAAGATATTAAACTATTGCTTATGTTTGCAGTTCCAGCTGGAGACTGTATATAAACAAAACTATTTCTGTAAGTCTCCTTGCAGTACAGTAGAAAGTTTATTCTTACTTATAAATAAATCCCTTGAACAACATTAGATACATAGATAAATATAAAATACATAAATTTCAACTCTAACTTATCATTTCACTGCAGTTATTAAAAAAAAAAAAAATAAAGCAAGGAAAGCTTCCCTTGATCCAGCCTACTAAAAAGAAAAACCAGGGATTCTAACTAGGTGCTAACTGCCCTCCAGGCTTCAGAAGACTTCTCCAAACACCAGTCCATAAATGAAAGCAGAAACAAAGATCCGGTGAACCCAGGAAACTTCTCAATTTGTAACAATTTAATCAATAACTTTACTAAATACACTACAAAGCATACAACCTTTGGTACTCTAATTGGTTGCATAATCTTTAGTTAAACAGTTGCATCTAAAACAAAAATGAGGTTGGAAATGAGTGTGGAAAACCACACTCTGCAAGAAGAATTCCCTGGGTACAACAGTATTTGGAATTGTTGGGCTCCTAATTAAGTTTCCATTGAGGTACAGAAGGGGAAAAAAGTGATGTCAGAAGACAATACTGAGAGCATAGACTAGATCTAGAGATGGCCAAGTATTTTAAAGGAATTAAAAGACAGAAGAATGCTCAAAATGTCCTTGAGACAGCAAAACCTAGATTCAGAGAGTAGGAGCAGCAATGAGCTCTCCCATCAGTGCCATATCAGCACCCAGTGACAGAGGCAGCCGGCCGAGCACTTGACAGCTCTCCACTCTGGGGACTGCAGGAGAGGAAAAACAGTTTAGACCATGCAACTTAAGAGAAATCATTCTCCATGGCTTTGTTTAGGAATGAGACCTGATTAAAAAAATGAAGGCACTTCCTCCCAGGTGGTATGGAAAGTCAGCCCTATTAAGCACAATGCTGCTTCTTTCTTCTAATCTGTTATGAAACTCAGCTGCATCCCCCAGGCCTTTCAGAAAGCAACATTAACATTTCTGTGTTGGGATTTTTGAAGGTCTTTTCCTTTCTGTAAACTTCTAATCCTGCTTTTACTTTCTGCCTTTCTGGATTCTGGTAATCCATCTGCTTGTTCTCTGCTGCTTTCCTTCATTTCTCCTCAGAGCTCTCCAAATTAAATATATCAAAGCATGGAATTTCACACACACAGTGCTTTCTGTGATCACTTGTTTGTTGACAGGACTTCAAAGCCCATTCCAGATTCTGGAATTGTACATGAATGTTAGTAACACATACATGTGCAAATGATGGGCAGGAAGAGCCACACAGTTGCTACACCAGCTGTGGGACAGAACCCATTCTATCAGCCTGGGCTTAGGGGAACACACCAGGGCATTCCTCGACACAGGAGGGTATTGAGTGTTCTGCTAAGTTGCTCCTCTGTTTGTTCCCATCCCTTCCTGGTACTTCCCTCTCCTCCTCTTTTTTTTTGTTCCTGCAGGTTAGTGTCTAACAGCCATTCTGAGAACTCACAACTCATGGAACCCGGCGTTTGTTTTAGCTTTACAGACAGGCACTTTTTACATTTTTTTTTTCTGAAGCTAGCCTCTTCCTGCTCATTTTACTTATGCTGTTCAACAAATTAGTATAACAAATCACTATAGGTATGGTAAATAGATAACAAAGCTTAAAAAATGCAGGGATTATTCTACACATGTTCTGATTAAACCAGGAAATCAAATTAAGGCCTCCATCGACAGAAAAACCTCAACACTATGAACTGCATTTAGCAGAACAGATAGCATCCATCCACTTTCTTTACTTTTTTTTGAGCAGAAGAGTGACTTTTAATTTACATGTATAAAAAGCATTAGCATACTGACACAGCCCATGCTTCCATTTGTCTAAATACAATTCCACGATACTAGATGTAAGTACCACTGCAGGCAACTGATTGTCTCCATTTTCTTTACATCTGTAATATGAAACTCTTTTGGCATTTGCTGCGCAGCTAAGATGATTGGGATCAAATATTCTAAAATCTAAGACTAATACTGCAAGAGCACTTTTAGTCATTATTTAAAATGTTCTCATGACCTTACTGCACTCAACAATACATTCCAAATTCATTCTTTTATCTAGACTGCAGCATCTTTAGGTTCTTTGCCTGAATCTGTACATCTCTCCTGACAGACAAGGTCTGAGCTGCAGGCAGCCCAAGGACTTCAAGAATCTGGGAAGTATGTGGAGCTTCATGCCTTGGCATTCCTGGTAGCTCTAGTGCAAGACACCAGACTTCAGATGGACACTTAGAAAAACAACAACAAAAACAAACAAATAAAAACCCTAAACCCAACAGCCATCATCAAACAAACTACCCAAAAAACCCAACCTCACAATCTGCCACCTTACTTAAACACAAAAGCCTTTGAAAATCTTGTTAATTAGCTTATGTCAACCCCCAAACTGCAGTTTCTCAATTTCAGGTTTCATTTGCACACAGAACAAGTTCCAGTGCATGTTTGACCTCTTATTTCACTGCTGCAGCTTTAAATAATCCCTAGGAAGATGCCAGGATCCCTCAGTTGCCATTTTCCACAGGTTAGTTGCTTCTGTTCACTTCCCTCCTGGGCCTCAGGTACCCGCCAGTCCCGACTGCACCACAGGATCTCTCAGCTGGCAGAGAGCAAAAACCCTGACTCCATTCTCAGCTTCTTTAGGCCGAAGACATTTTCAAGTTTAACAGGAATATGAGCTTTGCTCTGGAGTAAGGAGTCGCAGCAGACACTTGCCAGCAGCTAAAAGGAAACATGACCACAGCCCCACCGCAGCAGAACCCAAAGTAACAGGGAAGAGATGAAAACAAACAAACACCAAAAAAAGCCCACATAGATGGGTGTGACAGTGTGGTCCGAGAGAAAGAAAACAAGCTAAGTTTTCCCATGAATCGGTCTGGGAAGCTTTAGGGAGCTGGAGAAAATAATGATAATCAAATAGTAAACAATCCAACAAAAAAAAACAGGTGATGTTTTTTAACAAGTTGTTTTTTTCATACAGTTGTTTACAGATGGGTGTCTGCTTAATTAGCCAATCATGTGAAATCTGTTGATTAAATGACCAATCAGGTCCCACTGTAGTGAACCAAGCTATAAAAAGGAGAGGCTTGAATAAACAGGCTGCTTTTGCCCTTTGCCTTCTGATCTGACTCTATGGCAACACACACAGAAAACCAACAGAGACATTAAATACCCACAAACTTCAAAGCATAAACCCCCATAATTTAATGCCACACCTCAAGACAGTATCATCCCCACCTGTGCAGGCAACCCTCTCTTTCCCAAGCCCCAGCAGTGAAATTGCCAATAAAATGAGGGTACCAGAGCTGCAAGGGTTTAAACTCCTGCCCTTCCCCTTGCAGACACAGAGACCATCCCCACAACCTTCCCCACCAGCTCTGCCTGTGAGCCCACAGGTCCTTCTGTAGCCCAAACAACTGAATTTCAGTCAGCATTCAAAACCCAGCCTGCAGAAATTTACTTATTTAGCTCTCAGTGACCTGAGCATTTCACAGTGCTGTTCTCCTGCCTTTTCCCCCCTCTAGCTTTACCAAAAAAGCCACTTTTCAATTCAGTTCTTTTAGCTTCATTGCCACTTTCTCTTTCCTAGGAAGCCACTACCTTTTTGACCATCTATCCTAAACTAAAACAAACCTCCGCAAATCAACCAAAAAATTCCACCCAGCTCAAAACCAGCTTTGCCTTTGTCTTCTCTAAACCAGGAATGTGTTACACTTGGATTAAACAAAAGCCTTTTGTTTTATTAACTATAAAGGCATTTCAGTTTAAGACATCTCATGCTTCTGGAAGGAAGCCATGTTAGTGTAATTCTTCTCCAAATCAGTCCTGTTTCATTAACAGAACAATTGGCTTAAGGGGTAGAAAACAGCAGAATTAGTGGCTGATCGTTTGCCAAAGTCACAGCATCACAGGTAACATCCTAGTGATCACAAAAAGACATAGAAAATCAAGCAGCTCTATTGATCTGTGTGAGATCTTGCTGCCAGCACAGTACTGCAATCACCCCACACTGAATTCTTAAACACATGAAATAGGTACACTCTAGCTGGTGTCAGCTGTGTCACTTACACCAGCCCAAGTCATACACAACACACACCAACATCCAGAAATAACAGGAGTTGTGAAAGTCTGCTTTAATCTCTCCATGGATTTAGAATTTCTTTGTTAATAGTACTTGCAATTAGGATTATGTACAAATTCTGCTTTGATAGCCTATCAAATGATAACCAGCATGAAGCACAACCATAAGAAGATGGAGAAGGGCACTGGTCAAACTGCTGCTGCATTAAATTGGCTGGATTCCCACACTGCACATGCCCAGCATGAGCCACAGCCTTAGCTAAAGCCTGAGCTGCCAGCATTATTCCTAGCATAAAGAGCAGTCAGCCTGATCACTGAACACATATTGGTAATTTCAACAATATGAAGCAGCAAAGTTGGGCACTGAAGAATTCTAATCTGCAGAGCAGTATTAACTGATCATAAATCTGCAATGAAGCCTTTGGCTGAGGAAAAGGCTGCTGGAAAACACATCCAACCCAACTGCACCAAGAGCATCAGCAGAACACTCCCTTCCCACCAGAGAACACGAAGCAGAGACCTACAGCTCTACTTCCTTGTGTGATAAATAGGTATGATTCGTGCTGATAAAATTGAAAGAGTAATCAATATTGGTACCGTAATTAATATTTGGGAATAGGTAAAATGGTTAAAAGTTGTAATGTTAAAAGAAGAGAGGGAGAGGAAAGACTCCACCCCCCTCCACTTCAGCAGATGTTCACAAGGACAGAGCCTACCACATAAGAATTACTATTTGGGAATAATAAAAATAGTTAAAAGTTGTAATACCAAAAGAAGAGAGGGGAGGAGGGCTCCACCCCCGCAGATGTTCACAAGGACAAGAGGAACAATAAGGCTTCATACAGCAGGAGTAAGAAATAGGTTGGAAAAGCCAATGAAATTCAGAGCCTAGTACCAATATTCATGCAGGCTGTGGTAACAGTGTACTATTGTCTTTCCTTAATATCCATGTAAAATAGACCCTCTTAAGCATCCTGGAGAGATTCACTTAATGCATTTGAGATTTCTGCAAAGGGGAATGAAATGCTGTGATTTCTTTCTCACACGAGCATTACAAAGCCCTTGTTCTGTGGGAAATATGTCTCAACCAAAATGAGATTTTAAGGTTTTCTTCTAAATTGTATAATATTAAATTTAATTTAAATTGTATAAATTTAATCTAAATTGTATAATATTAAATTTCAGTCCTCTTAGGCTGTGACATTGGTGGCACAGCAGCAGTGCATGAAGAACTAAGGCAAAGGAATAGGGAGTGTTCTCTTGTTTGAGTTCCAAGGAAGTTTATTTCCCCAGGCAAATCTGGAACAAGTGACTTCAACTGAGGGCAAAAGAACTGCTTTTAAGGAAGGGAGGGAATCAGGGGACAACACAACTTTTCACCTACAGGAAAGCATTAGGGCAGGGGTAAAGGGTAAGGGCTATCCAGTAGAAGCCAACAAGGGAAAGGAGCAAACCTTATAATCCAATCTTACTTCAAGAAAAGGATGAAGGACAGGGAGCATTCCAGAGCAAAAAGGGTGTGCTATCTTTGACAGACAGGGGTAAGACAAGGGAATAAGGGAGGTACAAGGAGACTGACAGGGGGATTGACATACACTTGCCCGGAAAATCTTGGGGTAAACAACTCAGGACTGAGCCATCAGGGAAGCCAAATGGGGTACATGGAACAAACCATTACAAACTTACAGAAGAACAAACTGTAAAATAACAGATTACCACAGTCTATATTCCTTGAGTGAATTTTATTAGGACCTGATACTTTGAAAATATTAGGTTCATTTAAATGATTAAAAAATTATTCTAGACAGCTCTTATCTCTATATCTAAGGTGATAGTTGTGTTACTATATGATCTCAATTAAGTTTGCTAATGAAGAAATATGCAAAGTTATATTACAAAATCCTTTCCTTTGGCATTGTATACTCTTAGCTTTCCCTCTGGCTCAAATTATTTACTCCTCAAATACAGTATTTCTCATTCACAGTCAATCATAACAGTTGTAGTTTTTTAGTGTACAGTAGTTACAAACTGAAATAAATTGGGCAGATCTCTCTCATTTTAATGCCTTTATTAAGAGTGACCGGCTCAGGGTGAGGGGGCAGGGGGAGCTGTTCCACAGGTTGCTCACACGCCACCACTGCTGCTTCCCGGAGTGGCACGGTAGAGGAGATGTGCAACTCTGTCTACTTTGCACACAGGCAGAGCCAGAGATTCCATCCTCATGGGAACTGCCAGATTCCAATGCCCCAGTTCAACCTCTGATGTCCTCCCTCTAGCCGACATCTCTCAAGCCAGAGTGAGAGGCCAAAGAAAGGTCCCAGCAGACCCTGGATTCAGTTGCTTACCCTTAGACATCACTTAGATTGTTCAATTCTGTTGTGGCTCATTGTTTCAGGGGTTTTCTTTGCTGAACTTGGCAAAGTGTTCCCACTTTTTGCATACAAGCTCTGATGTCACTTCCTCCTCACAGTCCCGGTGCCATTTTCTAGGAAGTAGCAGGTGAAATAAACAGGGCAGGAGACTTTTTCTCCTTTTAATGCCTTTATTAAAAATGATCAGCTCAGGATGGGGTAGGTCAACGGATCTGCAGCTTCCATCGGGTCTCTCCCGAGTGGCTCACAGGAGGAGTATAGGCGCAGCTTTGTCCTCTGGAGGCAGAGTTACAAGTCCTGTCCTCGTGGAAGCTGTGGACGTGCCAGATCTCGTTCGACTCCTGCGCACTGGTCGAGGTACGGGCTTTGGGATGTCACTCCCCAGGTCTCTGCAGGCTCAGAACCTTGTTCCTCCACACCTGGACATCCTCTAATTTCTCAATTTTCATTATGGCTCGTTGTTTTGGGGTTCTTTTCTGCCATTTGGGGCAGCAGCTTCCCGGACATGCTGGTCCTTACAGTTTAATTATGTCCCCCCCAGGTTTCCCTCTCCACTGTCCCTAAATTGGGAGTTCCCCATTAGCAAATAAAAACAACATTTAAGAACGACACCTTAACACAAAAAACAGGTGGCATTTCAGCAGCAACCTTGGTCTGACTTAGTTTTTGTAACTTTTCTTCACAAAAGAAATTGACAGGTTTTTGTGTTCATAACAGCAGGGGTGAAAACCTGACCAGATGGAGGGGATTTCCAATAGGTAATTAACAGGGGATGAAGAACATGTAATTAACAGGAGATGAACAACAAGTAATTGATTACCAACAAGGTAACAATAAAGACTGGTAACAGTGGGTTTAACTTTATCAACTCTGTAACTTTTTGATAAATGGGTGATTTCTTATTCACAGCACAAATAGTTCTGAAGTCAAAGACAGTTTGAATTACTACAGAATTTAGATTCATATTACATGGTTAATGGAATGACCTCTGAAATAAACAGGGCAGGAGACTTTTTTCCCTTTTAATGCCTTTTATTAAAAATGATCAGCTCAGGATGGGGTGGCTTGACGGATCTGCAGCTTCCCATCGGGTCTCTCCCGGGTGGCTCGCAGAAGGAAGGCTATGCGCAGCTTTGTCCTCCTGGGGGCAGGGCTGAAGGTCTCCGTCCTCATGGATGCTGCTTTCGGCATAGACCCTAGTCCTCATCCTTTCCCGGTGGGACTAGTGGGTACCAACCCGGCGGCAGGAACTCCGCAGTTAGGGCAAGAGGCTTTGAAGGTCCTGAGTGTCTCTGCAGGTTCAGTACTTTGTTCCTCACACCCGGACATCACTCCAATTTCTCAACTTCATTTTGGCTTGTTGTTTTGGGGGTTTTTTTCTGCACGTTTGGGGCTGCAGCTTCCCAAGGCAGGATGGTCTTTACAGTTTCATTTGCATGTCCTCCCCCAGGTTTCTTCTCTCCTCCTAACTGTCTCTGGAGGTCCCCACCCATCTCTCCTTTCACTGTCACAGAAGGGGCTGTTTACTCAGCCCGGCTAAGGTTTTTCACCCTATACAAAAGAAGCCACTACCAACAATGACCCGCAATTTACATAACACAGATAGCACTTCAGTAGCAAAACTGGTCAAACTAGTTTCTGTAACTTGTTCCTTCACACAAAAAAACTGACAGTTTTTTTTTGTTCATAACAACCTCCTAAATTAATCAAATTAAATTCCATGTATCTATAAGCAGAAAGTGGTAGACGGAAATTTGTAATAATTTATTATCCAGGTCTTTATCTGGGGTCAAGGCTTATGGTACTCAGTGTGATATACTCCTTACCCACCTTTAAAGCAATGAACAAACATTAAAGCCTATCAGGGGTTTGGTTTTACCAGATGATGACCTTGAGAGCAAATCCCCATCCCTGGTCTGGTCTTGCTGCTGCCTCCAGTGTACCTCCTTAGCAGCAAAAACTCCTGCTCAGTTGTGGAGATTTGAATATCACCAATACTGCCTTTTTTCAGTAGAAGTTAGCAAAATAATTCTGCTGCTAGAAACATAAGTCAAGGGTGGTTATTTCACTGCAGGCAAAAAGTCGAATGAAGGATGAACAATAAGGCTCATGAAAATTAGAAAAAATGAGTACTGTAAATTCTACTATTTCTTAAGTCACTGGAATTATATGAAGCAGAAGACAAAATTGTCCAAGAAAAGCAGAAAAACACAATTCACACAGAATGCAAGAAAAAGCAGTATGTTCCTGAGAATTATATATGCACAAGTTGCTATTAACCTTATTTTCATGCGAATATGAAGGAGTATCCAAGTATCAGCATGTGATGCGCAAGACACATATTTTGTTTGTTTTCTTACTGTCCCATTTTCCCTTCCTCAAAAAACTCTACATGTATTCACAAATGTGTTGCAAAAGTCAGAAAAGTATCACAAGATCCATTATTTCTAATGATCAAATT
Source organism: Emberiza elegans (assembly GCA_024865655.1). NCBI lineage: Eukaryota > Metazoa > Chordata > Aves > Passeriformes > Fringillidae > Emberiza > Emberiza elegans. The sequence continues at coordinate 82,936 of JALJVW010003870.1, forward strand.
CAAAAGTCTTTAAATTCCCCAGAATTAAACATGCACAGTAAAAACCATTACTGTTGCTTAAACTGGAAAGACAAAGGGAATAAATAATGTCCATTAAAGGTTCAGGTTATGCTATGGAAAGCTATTCACCACCCAAATTTAGGACTTATGCATGAAAATCCAATTGACACAATAGCTTATAACCATTCCAAAGAACCTATTATGGCCCATCATGTAAATGGTTATACATAATGACACAGCCATTATGGCCTGTAGGGCTCTGGATCAGTGGATTAAAATTTCTCTGGGCAGAACAGATTTTGAGCAAACAGGCTCAAAGGAGCTGTTACAATAAACTATGATAAGACCTGTCTAACCAACTTCCAATCACACATTAACCCACTAACACAAGTTGAATTGTTAAATTTTGGAAAATCATGTTATACAGTAGAGAAACTGACATTAAAAGTCAGTGTTCTTGAATATGTACAATATAGATGTTGCTGTCCTTTACTGTTTCAAGAAAGATAATAAGTTGTTTCAGATGTAAGTTGCAGATAAGTCTTAGAAGGTGGATTTCCTTTTTTTTCCCCTCTCAAGTACGGCATTTAGATCAGAATGGAAATAGGGTGACTACCAGCTCTTTTAACCTGGATGTCTGTGTCTTACCTTCAGCACAGCACAAATCCATTTGGGGAAAATCACATAATATGAATAATACCCATGAAATCATGGACCTCCTACTACCTTCCTTAAGGCAAACAATAAAACTTAGGCATATTTATTAATAATATATGATTTTTCAATTGCAACTTTCATTTCTGAAGCTCTGCTTTAGCTTTGCTTCAAGGTAGTGATATTCTACCTGCTTTCTGGATGACAAATGTGGCAAAACAGTCCAAAAAAAAGGGCAGCAAAGCTGAAATCTGAACTCTGACAATGCCAAGCTCTTTGTCTTGTGCTAGTTAGTGAGGTATTAGTGATGCTATAGTTAATGTTCAGTTCATGCCAAGATATCTGTGCAGCCTTTCCTTGACAACATACTTTTGTTTCAACCAAGTCTCTAGGTAGGAATAAAGGTTTTAAAAAGCTTGTATTTTCAAACCTATTAAACAATTACAGTGTTGCCTGACTTTGAGAAGCTTATTTTGAAATAGAGGCACCTGATCATCACTCCTGCATTCTAAAACTTTTGCTAGATTTTTACAGAACCTAAATGTCAGCTCTTCATATAGTGAAGCCCAATTATTCCTCCAATACTCATTGTTTTAAAAAACCCTTCCCCAGACAATGTTTTCCACTTTTTTCAAGGACTTGTGAGTTTTTGTCGGTGGTCTGTAGTTCCCCAGATATTCACCCATCTGGTGTCCCTTTTAGTTTATTTCTCTGTGGATGGGTAAGACTGAATTTTGGATCAGATGGATAAAACCCCTATGCAGCTCCTGGCCATCCATGGCTATGGCAGCCTTCTGTACCCAGCAGTGCCCAAGGGATGCCATTTGTATGCACAGCTCTGTGCAACAGCCAAACTGAGCTCCCAATTCTCAGTGCATGTAAACTGTGACTCAGATCACTGAGAAAATTTTATCAATATCACTGAGAGATCAGAATCAGTCCAAAGTCACAAGCTTTAGGATTTTTGTTTATTATTGTGGGGCTGCTGGAAGCCTGCATTTCTTGTTGAATAAATTGCATTTCAAACATCTCTATCTCAGCTCTTTGCTTCTTTTTCTTCAGGGTTGCCTCTTTATTTTTGTGGGAGAAAAAAAAGATGTGTTAAGTTCTTTGCATGCACTAGGCAAGCACTGAACTGAGCATGGTAGAATCCCCTGGTGACTGGATGCTACGGCCCAATTTACTGCACTCCTCCTTTCAATAAGCAGGTAAGGCAAAGAACGGAAAAATTTTACTTTTCTACTACTTACTGCTAAATTCCAGCAATGGGTGGGAAGGCATCACCATCTCTTACTCCAAGCAGACTTGTCTCAACTACATGGCCAGAAATTGAAATTTTGAGATGCTTATCAATAAGTAAAAACCTGCCTGTATTTAATGCAATATGATATTTGCATAATTACTTTTCAAGGTTATGAGTATAACAGAAGCCAAACCACAGAAGGTGGAATATTTTTAGAGCAGCCTGTGCCAGCAAATAAACACAGAACTCATATCAAATTGCAGAGAAGTTTAGAACCAACATAATTTATTTAGGGAACAATAAGTATCTATTTGTGCTGGGCAGGTGGCCAAGGTGAACAAATGAAGACATATATGTAACAGAATATTAGATGAGGCATTGTTTCATTTCCCACCATTTGTCTCTTGGAATATCTGCTGAACAAAACATTATAGAATAAAGGTGGCTGTCAAACTACCTCCTCCAAAGCCAAGAAAACAGTTGGGCTGAAGCAAATAATAAAAATTTGAAAGAAAATATTCTGAAATGGTGGTTCCCATCTTTGTTAAGTGATGAAATCAAGACCAACTAGAAGCAGTTTTAAAGTCACAGCACTTTAAGTAAATAAAGCAGAGCAATAAATACATAAAACCAGCCTGTTAAAACTGTTCTAATTTGGACTGTAATGCTATGGTCTAATACTGCTGGAGAAATACATTTCTAAAATATATTTCTCAGCAGTATCAGGTTCTACAAACATAATTAGAAGAAAGAACAAAAAAAAAAAAAAAGAATTAATAAAGTGGTTTGAAAAATCACAACTTTTAGCCCCCCAATGTGTCTTAAGTCAAAAGCATCTGGATAATGTAGTTTGAAAGTATAAGCAGAACTCAAATAAATAGAAAAAAGGGACTAGATATTCACAAATAAAAATTTTAAAAATACATTAAATATGCCCATAAATGTATGATTTTGGCTACTTGGCTCCTGCCATAGAAAACAAAATCAGAAGGGAACTGGAACAAAATTCAGAATGGTAAAGTCTAGATAGTAAAAGACAAACAAAATTATTGAGATCAGAGGGGATTAATTTACACAGAAAAATTAAACATTAACTCTCTGTTGGGTTATTGAAGACCTCCAGTTTCTCACTAACATTTTACAGGAAAGTTAATGTATGTAAGAGAATGAAGCTCTCACTATCCATCTAAGTGACAGCAAAGCAAGGATAAAAGCAACAGCCTGCCTGAAAGGTGTTAACATTTGAGAGCAGGGAGAAAACTTCCCAGGTACTATGACAGAACAGTG